>CAUYQG010164424.1:0-49088 GCA_963574415.1 Tarsius wallacei
GTAGCGCGCGCCTGTAGTTCCGGCTACTTGGAAGGCTGAGGCGGAAGGATCGCCGGAGCCCAGCGGGTCGAGGCTGCGGTGGCCGGGAGCGGCCGCTGCACTCCAGTCTGGGTGACAGAGTGAGACTCCAACTCAAAAAAACAAAACAAAACAAAACAACCGGGTACCATAGCGGATGTTCATTGGTACTTCTCTAATCCCAAGCCTCCTTCCTAAAAGTACTCAGACCCTTTCCAAGAACGCCAGTTGTTTTCACCTAACCATCATCTCCAGCTCATCCCCAAATCATAATTTTTCACCTGTGTGAGCTGACGTACATCCTCTGACATTCCCACACTACATCTTATGGATATATACTGGCTCATAGGTATCCCTGTAGAACTCTCCAAAATATTGTGATCATAACTAAGAACAAAGTTAAATTCAGAATCTCTTTGATACAGACTCACCAAATTATATATTTCATTGTTTCCTAAATCAAGTTCTTCTAGTCTCCGTAGCTGAGTAAGAGAGCTATATAAAAACAGGAAGAAAAAAAGTACTTAGAGAGCACTTAGAAATGCTGAGTAACATAGTATTCTTCGTTTGAACTAGTTTCCAAAAATAAGATTCATTTGGATTTTTATGGTAGAAAATATTGCACAGAAAGGACTAAAAGAGGCTGGCATCTCCCAAACTTTCCAAAACACAGAATGCTTTTTTGACATAATACCGCAGTCCTTTTTTTGTTTAAATTCATTCTGTATAAAATCGCCTCTTGTTTTCCCCAGAGACTCACTCAGGAAGATATGTAAGAAGATTCTCTCTCAGTTCCAGTGAGACCAGGTTATAAAGACTAGAAAGAAAGAGAAGAAAAAAGTATAAGGGAAATTCCAGAGATTCTTCCTATTCCACCTCCCCCATATACATACTCCACAAGTAGCATCGCTTAATAAAACCTTGTACTTCACTTCCCAGGGTAAAAATACCTACCACCACCGCTCCCCACGCCCCTTAAAAGCAACATAATCTCTACCTCCCAAATTTTAATCTAAAAATATTAATGCAATAATTAATAAAAAGAGTAGTGTGCCATGACTACAAGGCACTCTCAATCAAATGCCTTTGTACATGTGATATGTGGAAAAAAACTCACTAAGCCATTAAAAGACAACCACTCCCAGGACCAAGATAGAAGCCAAATGCATGCTTCCAGAATTTAGAATGCCAAAAATGTGCTGTTACCATAAAAACAGTAGCACCTTTAATTTTGCAGAGCTCAGTGCTCTTCTTCTAAACATTAGTGAAAGACCATCCCTGTTTCAAAGGAGTGGGCATCTCAGTCCAAAGAAACCAAGTGGATCAATATACTTAAGATGAAGAATTCATAGAACAAGTGGTGGCAGCACAAGGGAAATAACTCCCACTAAAATGCATTAGGAATAATGTAACAATGCACCTTCACAGTGCCTGGAACACGAGACTGAGTTCATATATGGTAGCTATAATAATGTTGCTTTTATTCTTATTAAACCCTTGAATGAAACCCTTTTCAGCAGATTCTCCTGCCTTTCCAGTGTAATCCTGACTATGAGAAGTATGGTAAAACAAGACAGATGTTCTTCCCAGACACTGATTATTTGGGCCAAATCTTGACAGGCAGTAGCAATTCCGCACCACCAGAAACCCTCATTCGACCAAGCTGTGTCAGCACCGGCATAACATTGATTCAGAAAATAAGTGACTTGTATATCATCCCAATGGGCACTGTACTAAACTCTATAGCCACCGAAAAACAACAACTCATGTTTTGCTAATATCACCATAGTAACATCCGGATTTGGAAGAATTTTATTTCTGAGCATACAGAACATAGGAAGTCAGACATTATCCCAAAACTATAATCTGCCTTAATCCTCTATTCTCCCTCCTTCCAACAAAAAAAGCCAGATTCATGCATACACAAAGCTGGTTTCATAACATCGGGAAATGTAAATTTAATTTAAATGAATCTTATCTACACAGGCTTAAAACCTGTTTGCCAGAAAATACATTTTAATGGTACTATGAAATGCACAAAGTCTGTATAGTTCCAATTTTAGAAAATAAATAATCGTTTTCACAATTAAAGTAAGAGCAAACAATCAAAAAACTTTTTTATAGAACAAAATCCGTGTTAATACAGTAAACATACATTTAATACCAACACTCTTTGAATAAAATGGAACTAGGCGGGGAGTTGTAATGGCCTAGGTCTACCTTCTCTTGACTAAGTGTTTCAGTAGAAGTAACAAGGGGAGGAGGGATGTTGCCACCCAAGATCTTCTCCAAAAGCAATTGCAAATCACGGTGATAATACTTGAAAAGCAAAAGCAAAAACTTCAAAGGGCTTTGTTTTCAGTTTTGCATATCCATGTAACCCCTAACCAGTTTTGCTGGGGAGATGGTAATCCCATGGTTATTGTTACATTCAAATTTTAAAAATCAATGATAGGATCGTCATTTTATCTATTCAACATTCATTATGTTCACACTGATTTTGACAAATGACATCCACTAATAAATGGAGGGGTGGGGGAATCCTTCTTTGCTTCAAAGATTTGGGCTTTTGAGCATCCCCAAAAGCATCTTCCAAAGCAGTTTTACACAGGCTTCGATGCTGAGTATTGGGCAACGGTCAGAGCATTTCCTGCAAAACACAGACAAAAGCCAGGGGGAGAAACAAGGAGACCAAATTCTGCATGCCTTTATCCATTACTTCAGTTAAAACATGATATTGTGAACACACAAGAAAGAGTCAGGTAATTCTAATACTTTTACAAATGTGATTAAAAATTAAACACTTGAGATACAATATGAGAATTACTAGACTTTAACAGTCCTACTACTAATAATGATATTGGCAACTTACTATATGACAGATATTGTTGTAACTGCTTTACAAGAATTGACTTAATGGGTGAGAAAACTAAGGCACAGAGAGGGAACTTGAACAATGTGTCACAATACTGATAAGTGGTAAAGTCAGGATTCACTGGGAAACTGAATTCTTAACCACTATGTTCTGCTGTCTCCCTCTCATTCTTGAGTTGGCAGGTCAATTTTGTAAGTAGGTACATATTTAAATAAGTATATATTCACATATTAATAAAATATATATTCTACATAAACATATATAATATACTATGTAGATACATAATATTTCTTCCCATCTTTGTCCTCCATGAATCCAGCCTCTCACCACTAAACAGATTCTCACAGGAAATAAAACTTTTTAAAATTTTAATAAGTTCATATATACTCATCCAGGGATTTCTTTTAGCAGAGACAAGCAGGTAAGAACATACAGTCTTACTTTTTTCACTAAAAAGGTAGCATCCTATTTACATCTGCTACTTTGCTTTCCTCACTTAACAGACTTTTGTCTCATTTCTTATTTGTACAGTATTTTTTTTGACAGTTGCTCAGTATCTCACTGTCAATATATATATGCTTTAATTTTTTTTTTGAATTGGGGTGTCACTCTGGCACCCAGACTGGAGTGCAGTGGCACAATCATGGCTCACCGCACCCTCAATTTCCTGGGCTCAGGCAATCCTCCTTCCTCAGTCTCCTGAGTAGCTGGGACTATAGGTATAGGTGCACATCAACACACCTGGTTAATATTTTTTTTGGTAGAGACAAGGTCTCACTATATCGCCCAGGCTAGAGTATACCTTAATTCTTCTAACTAGAATTCTATTAACAGACATTTCGCCCTTCAGTTTTAATTTCTGTGTAATACTGCTGGAACAACTTCCTCCTCCTCTTGAAAAAACACAATTTGCCATACCACTACCACACTCCTCCCCTGCCCCCCAGTCAACTCCTACCATTCCTACCACCAAAGGAAGGTGGGGGATGGGAAAAACACCTCACAAGCTCCTGCAGGAAATGAGTGCATGAAGTATTTCTTCTTGGCACACCCATACTCAATGTTCTACACAGTTCATGAGAGTAAGGACAAAAGATACACTCTTCGTAAGTCAGAATGTAGGCCAACTGTATTTTTAGGACTCTATTTCAGGGACTTGTATGAGTGGTTACTTTAAGGAATTCACATCTGTTCTCTACTATGTTTTAAAAACCATTTTTAATCCACTTGGATTTCTTTTCCATTTAGTAGCCAAAATCATTACAAAAATGAAGAATAAAATAAGTGAAGACAGACCAAGCAAACAAATGGCAGTACACAGTAAAATTATTAAAATATAAATTCTGCAAACACTGATGGCTACAATATTTGATTGGGAAAAACAATATTGATGGGAAGAAGGGAAGTTGCTTATACATTCATAATGGTTCTGCTCTTTCAACACCAAATTAGTATTTAAGAAATCTCTGTTTACAAGTTTCCTTATGATGCCTTTGCTGTGGAAAACTTTTTAAAACACATGTTTACTTTTGGTTTTGAAGCAATAAATATGTTATAGTAACTCCGAGGCCTCAACAAAAAGAGCCTTAAATATGGCAATAGTTTTATAAAAGAAGACTTACTTCTCTTAGACAGTATGCACTTCTAAACAATATAGGTAAACAGTCCAGCAGTAGGCCTTGTGAGCCAGGGTCATGTGGCTCACTTAGTTCAAGCTCACTCAAATTAAGGTCATCATTCCCAAGGGCAGCAGACACAAAATCAATCCCACACACTCCAGTTCAATCTGCCAGAGAACCTAAGGCCTACTCACTTGCTCTACTTCTATCAGTAAATTGTCATAATTAAACATTCACTGATAATATCTATTTAGTGACTGATAGCTCTTTTGGATACTATACTAGTTCGTTACATATATTCCTTCACCTCTAAGAATGCTGTTTTTGAAGAAGACCATTCAGTTAAACAGGGAGTAGGAATATTTAGGTTAACTTCTTTTTTTAGGGTATTAGCTTCATTAATGGCAAAGAATATGGACTCTCGAGAGTTACCACAAGTAAAGACAGCAGCGTGCTTCCAGAGACACACAGAGGATTCCTAGGTCCTCAAAATGTTCCATCCATTGCCACCAGGGCTTTTGTAGTCTCCCAACATTCCCTCTTACTCTATATCTCTTGAGCATTTTGAAAACTCTAACCATGTGCACCTGCCTGATCACCAGGTACAAGTAACTAGACAATATGTTAGCAAGAATAAACTAGATCAGTTTACCAGGTATAAGTAGCACCATCTTTGAAGCCAGTACCAGGCTTCAAAATTGCCTAAGGTCCATTATTTTTTTATAAGATATAATTCACAAACTATAAAAATCACCTTTTGAAAGTATACAATTCAGTAGTGTTTAATAGATTTACTCACAAGGTATCTGAACATCACCACTATCTAACCCAGAACATTTTTCATCTCTCCCCAAAAAAGTTTATACCCATTAGAAGTGACTATCATCTTGTCCTACCCTCCAGCCTCTGGCAACCAATAATTTAATTTCTGTCTTGATGGATTTGACTATAGTAGACATTTTGTACAAATTGAATCACACGATATTTGATCATTTGTGCCTGGCTTCTTTTACTTAACACGTTTTCAAGTTTCATCTATGTTATAACATATTGCAGTACTATATTCCTTTTTATGGCAGAATAATATTCCATTGTGTGGATATGCCACATTTTGTTTATCCATTTACCTACTGATGAAAATTCTACTAGTTTCTACCTTTTTGTTCATATGAATAATGCCAATAATAATGCTACTATAAACATTCATGTACAAATATTTGTGAAGGTATAAGTTTTCGATTCTTTGGGGTATATATAAATAAGAGAAGAATTGCTGGGTCATATTGCTGGGTCGTGCTCCGGTTTTTGAAAGAGGACTTGTTCAAACTGTTTTACAAATGAGCTATACCATTTTACATTCCCACCAACAACCTATGAGGGTTTCAATTTCTCCACATTCTCACCAACACTTGCATCTACTCCTAAGATAGATACAAGTGCATGCCTTCCTCTCCCTCCACTGCTGCCCTTCCATGCTAACTTCTGCAATGATATATACAGTCATTCACTTAATTTCACCCCAACTTACTCTAAAAGGGATTTACAGAAATCTTTAAAAATATGCAGAAATCTTGAAAATATGCAGAAAGGTTTATGAAACAAAGCTAGGGCCATGAAAGGGTGGAAGAAATTAATGTGCTCATTGTGAGAAGTATAGAGTTCCTCAAGGAAGAAACTAAGTTCAGATGCCAGCTCTATTGCCCACCAGGACACACAGTTGGGCAGGTCACTTATCTCCACTTCACAAAGGAACCTAATGACACTCGGGACGGTTTGGGCTAGTCATAGGAGCAAGGGTGCTGTCATGAGACAGTGCATGCGCATCAGAGTCCCACCCCACTGCGGTTGTTCTCACTGGTCATCGGAATTAGCTCTAAGCTTTCTGGCAGCAAAGACAGATAAGAAAATGTGAGAAATGTCAGAAATGTTATTTTTTAAAAAGAAACATACCAGTTCTTTTGATAAGGTATTTTTTCCCTAAAAATAATTTTTTCTCTCCCTAATGGCTCCTTATGTCAGAGAAATTAACATCAACAAACAATAATTATTCTTCATTAGAAGGTTTTAGAGCAACAAAAATTGTATTTTTATAGCTATTTCTTTATAACAACCTTTAATAGAAACCGCAGGACAGGCTAATGTGGTCCTAACACAAAACTTCCAGAACTTGAACTTAATGTGATATAGGAACTGAAGGAGGCGATACTGTGTGCCTTGTCATGTGTATCTGTTTAGTATGTGAGAACCATGTCAGGGTAAGTACAGGGAAAAAGAGAGCTCACAACCAAGGTCCCTGCAGTATCAGAGTACAAGGTGGACTGAAGGAGGCAATACTGTGTGCCTTGCCATGTGTATCTGTTTAGTATGCAAGGATGATGTCAAGGTAAGTACAGGCAAAAAGAGAGTTCATAACCAAGGTCCCTGCAGTATCAAAGTACAAGGTGATCCAGGTACACACTGGTTATATACACACAATTAAATGCTGAACAACTAGACTTCTATGTATAGACAAAGAACTGAAGTGCTTATTGTGTGGGGTGTGAAAGGTAGGTCAGGGAACCTGCAAGTTTGGGACCTATTTCACAGCTTCCAATCATTGGAGAAGGCATGACGGAAGAAGTACAATACTAATCATGAATGAGAAAACATCTCAGTCAATTTGGAAAGGGAGGAGACCTGTAAAAAATTTTTAAAGTTCACCTGAACTAGAATAAGCAGTTGGAAAATGAATGAATACAACTGTTTTAAAATAAAAATTTGTCAAGTATATGAAAATCCTACAAATGCATGCCACTGATACAGTTAGAATGCTCAGTGAGCCTGCCATACCTGTGACATGGAGCTGCATGATAGCAGGTGCTCCTTACATTTTTCACTTTGTATACCTCTATTCTTTGGTTTTACCCACCACCACCATGACTGTTGTCACTTACCGATTCACCAAAATCTAGGCAACTCACTATCTTATTTTTTAAATTAATCTTTCCTTAATGTATGTATAGCTTATATTTATTTCAATGTTTAACATTAAAGGTATTTGGGGTCTTTTTTTTTTTTACAAGTTTGATGATGTTTTTGTGACCAGAAATATGTTATGGGAACTTAACTCATCTTTATATCAATTAGCCTATTGGTAAAATTGTTTCATTATACGTCATTTCACCTAAAAGTCACAGTTTCCAAGAACCTGTCAAGGACTTACTCTAAATAATTGGAAATACTTCAGAATAAAATGAAAATATTTATTCTTTCAATTTATATGTATTGTTTTTCAAACAACTACTGGGTTGTTAGGACATAAATACTAATTAAGATATTTAGACCTAACTACTTAATGAGTGAACTGTTAGATATTTCTAGGAATACTAAGAAAAAAATCACTGAGCCTAAAGGGCCCTCAGAATCAACTGTCCTGCAGTGACAGCAGGTGGAAGACTAGAAAACACAGCACTGGGACCACGAGAGCTATATTCCAGTTCCAGCTCTGCCATCAACTCCCAGAAACTCTTCAGGTTAACTGCCCTGGGAGAATCAGACGCGTGATGGAAGAAATAGCTGCAGATGCCCCAGCTTTGAGGCCCTGTAAGTCTTCTCATCCTAGATAAAAGCTTTAGCCCTCCCCTGCCCATCTGGGTGCTCCTGCCATCCTGAGGAGGTCCGAGTCTTGAGGAATCCATAGCTTTCCCAGTTGATGCCAAGTATCATGATGGGTGCTGAGAGGAGAAACATAGGCCCTGTTGTCACAGAAGCTCAAAAGGTCAGCGCTACCAGGGCTTGCTCATTTGACCACATGAACAGGATTAGTTTATGCAAAAACTCCACTTTAGACTCCACAAAAGATAACAGCAAGTATCAACCAATCAAATGGCCATGCCATGTCTTTCCAAATTGTGTTTGGAATGTTAAACTGGTGTGCCTTCTTTACAAAACCATTTTATCACTGAGAAGTTGTCTTGGTTCTAAATATTTTGTTCATTCACTAAATGCATTCAATGCTCTAAAGAAACCATTTGGGAATCCTTTGAGAAATTAGAGAATCCTTTCCATGAGGAAATTTCACATGCTTCAAATAATGATTTGCTTAAAAGGCAGTACATACGTGAGATTTCCTCAACAATTCACTATTTCAACTGTTTCAAGTGCCTTTTCCACATTGCCTAACATACCTGAGTTTTATTTCTACTAAGTGAGAACAGGCTATTATTTGAGCATGCATAAATCTTAAATCCAACTGGAAAAAATCATACAGTTTCTTGCTATGGTAACAAAACCGTTAAAAACCAAGAATAGAAAACTCTATTTCTCATTTAATTCCACAAACTAGCTTAATAAGAATCAGTTAATTTCAAACTCAAAGTGGCATTTTATTTTGTAAACAATCAGTATACATAATGCTATAATAGCAACACAAGCAGATTAAGTCTAAAAACAAAACAAAACATGCTACCCTTATTAGAAAGGGCAGACACACTAGAAATCCTGAACACTGACAAAAACAGGTACAGATAGTAACAGAAAAAAATGGAATGAATATTGCAATTTATTCCTAAATTATTATTAAATAACAGTTTCCTTTACAACAGTGGAGTAGAGGGGTAGAGGGGCATATTTTCTCTCAAGGCATTAAATCTTTTTAAAAAGACAGAAAAGCTGGGGGAAGGGAGGGGCAGGAATCTGGGGCAAGAAGGGATGACCATCTGGGCAGTCACAGGCTGGGAATGAAGGGGTGGGGCGATGCCAAGGGAATTAAATTCCACAGACCCTGAGGTGCAAGAGGAGGACAGGGTCAGTTTGGGTGTTTAAATGGCTACTACATTTAAGGATTTTTAAATTATAAATATATGTAACTAGATATAGCAAAAGCAAAGTATAAGTGCATGAAATCCACAGCAGAACACTGTTGTTTCCTCTACAACTGATACCATAAACCCAGCATGTGCTGGGGGCTTCTTGTCTTCCCCTCCTGAGAGTTTAAGGGCCCAATTCTTAGTCAGCAAGTCTGCCAGCATAAAGTTAAAACATCAGTGTGTATCTCAGAAAAACACTGACTTGCTGGCTGAAATAAGTCAGTCAGTTGTTTTCTGCCCACTCAGGAGGGAAAGGAGAAGGGAAAAGCTGTCTGTCAAAAACTCAAGCAGACCCCTGGAAAGAGAACTTTTGCAGAACAGGCATGTCAGACAGACTACATTCAACTGCTTAGTGTGGTTCTCAAAGAGCAAGTTTGTGTTTTTTCTTGGAACTTGGGCAGGACAGGTAAACACAAGGGAAATAATTTCTGATGGTAGGGAACACTGGTCTACCAGGGTAGGTCAGCCCAGTCGGGTTTTTATGCTAAGTGGTTAAGCTTGAGCCACTGCACCAGCCTGATTTAACCTACTGTATGTCCTGGAGAAGTGAAAAGGGGCTGCAAAGATCATTCACCTAATTCTATGTGGGAATGTATAACAGAACATTTATTAAGCAACGTATGTTTTCTTCAAAGGATTCTATTTCTTGCCATGGCTGGGTCCTCCACGACCTCTAATCCGGCAACGTAGACACACGCTTGTATCATTCCATCCTTCTCCCAGTTCCACTCCTGCTCTCCAATCACACCATTCTCACTCCTTGTTCCCAGGCCCACAACACTGTCAGATGTGGCTGTTCTTTAGGGGCATGTACTTTAAATTTTCTGTGGAGTCATTTGCTGGCTCTCTAGCATGGTTTAAAACTACTGAGTAGCCGTTTCCTCCAGTATTTACTAGCCATCGATATGGCACATACTACTTTGATTAACTACTTTGCAATCTATCAGTTTAAAGAGAGCTTCCAAACAAATTAGGTTTTTGTTTTTTTTTTTTACCAGTAACAAGTAGCAGTACCCCTTTTAATCATTAAAATTTACAGACCATTGGATGCCAAACACGGGAGGCTGGCTATGATCGTTCTTGAAGGTAATCTTAAAGAATGAGTAAATGACTTTTTAAGTAGAAAAATAAAAGCTTTAAGAGGGAAGGAGAGTGGAGCTGGTGATATAAATGCCCTTTCACCCTGATACCTTCAAACTTCACATAAAAACTTACTTGCCAATATTCTCAGGCAGAGACTGCAGTGAGATGTCATTTACAGAAAGACACGTTAAATTCTGTAATTCAGGAAAGCTTTCTGGCAACCTAAAACAAAAAAGTTTTGTAAATTAAAGAAGAAACATGTGTGCATAGTATATACCAAGAATAAATATGATGATTTCTTCTACATGCTGATTGAAATAACCTCCTAAAAACGACATTATATATGGCATGTTTGCCTTATCTTCTTATATGTAAGACACGGGTGAGAAAACAAAAAACAAACAAAACCAGTCTTCACTAACCTGACAGAAGTACAGGGACATGGTAAATACTTATTGACAGGGTGATCTCAGAAATAATTGAAAAGATATGCAAGCTCTAACAATAAAAGGGGGAAAAATATTGTCATTATTGCTGCAGCTAAAAGTACCTAAGAGTACCTAAGAGTGAAAATACTTTATTGATTTTCAGAAAACAAAGAGAAAATTTCATCAGCCCATGCAATTATAATAAAACACAGGACAACAGCTCAATAATGTTTCCTCTTGCAATTCATAATACCTGGGAGAAAATGACAGATTACTTAAAATTGATTAGCTAACAGCCAATAGCTACTTTCTTAACATTTTTCTTTAATTCTATTCAAGGTGTCAATCACTTGAGATAATTATATGGTTTACCATTTTCTACACAAAAGGAGTTTTTTTATATGTCCTTTAAACTCTACAGAATAACAAGGCTTCAAAATAAAATCATTATTAAAACTTACAAAGAAACTTTAGTTTCAATACACAGAGTGGTTACCAGTGTTTAGAGAGGAAGAAAAACCTAACCAATGGCAAAAAGATCTCATTGCACCTAAAATGATGAGGGTCCTTACACATAAATCCACTAATACAGACAACAGAGTATGTAACTGTCACTTTTTTTTAATCAAGGAAGAAACTTCTGTCTTTAGTGACAGTCTCTAGATTTGAATCTTTCATTTTTCTCTTTCCTGCTCCTTTAAAAAAAAAAAAGTCCTATGTTACAGTTTGACGTTTACTATAAGTTAATTCCAAACTTCAAAACCAAGACCAGGCCCACAAGATCAGGGTATAAACTGGAATGTTCATAATCACTAAAATATGTTCTTAGCAAAAGAGTCACAGAGGCAAGAGTTTTACTTATAATTCAAAAGATGCAACTTATCTCTTCTGCCTGAGTTTTTTTAACCAAAAAAGTATATATCATTTTATAATTTTTAAACTAGATAAAATGTTCTTAAACATAAAGAAAATTCATTTTTAAACAGCTGACTTGCTTTTTTTTTTTTACCGGCTGTGAACATTAAGAGCCAAACCAATACACAGATGTGATGAGGAAAGACAGACTTGAGGTTAGGAGAAATGGACTATAGTCCAAGTCCCTCGCTCATTAGCTACCCGGTCTTAAAAGGTAAGTTAGCCCATTTAAGCTTCAGTTTCTCTAGCCATAAAATATGTAGGTCAAGCTAAATAACTTTAAAGTCTCTTCAACTCACAGATATCTTAATTCTTAAAAAAAAAAAAAAAAAGTACACCTGCCATATTAAAACAACTTTAACCTGACAAATAGGAGGCCAGGAAGAAAACTGGTAAAGCCTCATACAATTTAGGTGTGTTCCACTTGACAGTCTTGAGATAATGGTAAAGTCAAACGCCAGCAGGCATTAGAAAAGAAGTATCCAAGAAACAGAAAAGGGGATTAAGCAGGTGAGTTGTTAAGAACACTCAACAGCAACATTATGAGTACTTCCCAGCTTGCCAAACCCTAAAAGCTGCCTTCAGCTTAATTCTCAACAAACATTTATTGAACACTTACTTCATTCCAGGAATTGTAGTAGGGAAACACAATAATAAATAATAGAGAAATATAAGTAACTTTCTCAGTCAAGCTGGGGAGTCCTAATCAATGGAAATCTCAAGAGTAAATATCAAGTGTTATGAAAAAAGTATGCAGAGTGTTACGGAAGCCAAAGTTTGTGGGAACTAATCAGGAAAGGCTTCCTGAAAATGAAAGGGCTGGCATTGTCAGGGAGAGAGAGGCATGACATCAACTAACTATGAACGCTTTTTTACAGCAGAGAGAGACACCTGACAGGCAGCTGAGGGCGATGAGGGTGGAGAAAAAGGCCAAGGTCAAATGCAGGTCCAAGGGAGGCTCCCACAGCACATCAAGGAGCTCTGACTTTATCTCCTAGATAAAGCTCCAGGGCTAAAGCTATAAAGACAGCTATAGACAGAGCTACAGAGAGGTTTTATGAAGAGGACAATTGCATGGAAGTTGGTGAGGCCACAGGATAAGACTTGAGGCACAGGATGAGTTAGAAAGTTATTAGGTTACAGTTTACCAGATCCCTATCTTTCAATAGTAAATGTTACAAGTAACTTAATCACTGAAGTTCACTAAAAAACATATTTACTTCTTGAAAATAATAAGGTATGGGAAAAACAAAACTAAACAAGGTATTCCCCAGCGCTCATCCCCAAAAAGTCCCAAGCAATTTTGAAATGGATGAGATGAGTTGTAAATTTTAGTTTAATCACAATTTTCCTAAATCCTCACCCAAAAAAAGAAAGGGAAAGGACGAGTACCCCTCTTCTGAGGTTGCTTACAGAGTCAATAAAGCTTAGAAATGGACCCACCTGGCCCAGGGAGACTTCTAAAACAGACTCCCATGGGCTGTCTGAACTGCCATACAAGCACAACTCAATTGTTCCAGCAACCCGGGTGCCAGGAAGCCAGTGGACTAATGACTAAGCCTAGGGCCATGGGAGAGGCTCACAGCAATACCACTTAGCCAGACCTGGGCAACATGCAGTGTCATACCAGGAAGGGAAATGCTGGAATAAGTGACAGGTGGCTTTATTTGGAGGGATAAACCCAAAGAAATCTCCACAGCGATTGCTGAAGTAAAGAAATAATGACACTGAGAGAATTTTTTTTTTAAAGGAGAGCTAGAGGAAAGTTGAGTTAGTAAATATGTTCCATTACTGGATTAAAAAAAAAAAAATAAGACTTCTCCCTGGATAACTGTGGTATAAGTTCTCTGGGAGTTCAGAACTCAGTCTTATACCACAAGTCAGGGCAGATCAATAGGGGATTTCTAAACTACTACAGTGCTTCACATTCCTTTAGAAATGCACTTGTCATCCTGTTTAGTATACTCTGCTGGGCCTCCCCTTCTCCCTACAACATCCATTTACTGTTTCCATCAATAACACAGAGTGCCTTTCAATGTATACCGCTATTTATAAATAAATGTCTGTAAAAATCAACCATCCTTGATAAAGACAGTGATCCACACAGGTACCTCCAAGATGGGTAACCTGGCTGTATTCTTTGCTTGGCTCTCAAAAAAGATATCCTTAGTATTATGGATAAAAAAGTGAGCAGTACCTCGTCAGCGGGTTTCCGCTGAAGTCAGCTATCTGCAGTGCTTTACAGAACGAGATGCTTTCTGGAATTTCAGAAATATCTGTAGAAGTAAAGAAAACGTCTATCATTTACCACCATTATTAACAGTTTTCATTATTCTCAAGACAGACCAAAGTCACAAGAGAATATCTGGAAATTACTACCTCCATTCAAATATGACCTGGATTTATAAAGTATTTTTCTACATTTATTTTACAATTGCTTTCCTAATAGAAGATATAGTCTCAACAGAAGCACATTAAAGAAAAATGTTAAAAACAACAAATATTAAAAACAACAACAAATCTCTAACAACATTACAGCCAGATAGGGGAAATAAATTCCAGTGTTCTATAGCACTGTAAGATTATAGTTAACAGTAATATATTACATAGTTTCAAATAGTTAAAAGAAGGATACTGAACGTTCCCAACACAAACAAATGATAAATGTCTGGGATGGTAGATATGCTAAATTACCTTGATCTGATCTCTATACATTACATGTATAGAAACATCACTATGTACCCCACAAGCATGGAAAATTATTATATGTCGATTAAAAATAAAATAACAGCCACCACTGCCACCACCAAGCCCACTACTCTCTCAATAGTCACCGATGGCATCTGTTATAATCACCATTAGACTTTTTTCCTTACGTTTTCATATGATTGTATCAGTTCCAGGTATTCTAAAGTAGTATGCTTTAAAATTACGGATTTTCTTCTGATTACAAACATTAATAGTTGAGAAAATACAGAAAAGTACGAAGAAGAAAATAAAGACCACCAATATTCATCACCCCAAAACAATATGTTATTGTTTTTTTAAGTTGTCATGTATAAAGACATGTGCACACACACACAGAGCATGTGTATAAATAGATGCTATTTCACAATATTAGATTCATGATGATTTTTTTTCACTTTACATTATTTTACAAGTTTTTTACCTTTATTTTTCCAAGAAGTCTGCCATTCTTAAGACAGAAAAGCACGTAGCATATATTTTCATGCCTCATTTAATCAGTCCCTTATTGTTGGACATTTAGGTTGTTTCAAAGTTCCTGATGTTATAATTATATTTATGCACATTCCTGATTCTTTTCTTAGGCTAAGTTCCCAGAAGTAGAATTACTGTGTCAAAGGCATTAACATCTGTAAAGCACTTGAAAAATATTGCAAAACTGCTTTAGAGAGGAGCAGACTATACCTATTTATACTTTCATAAGCTTGTACAGGATGCCCAATTCAACATCTCTCCTCTTTTTTTCTTTCTTTTACATTTAAAAAATGCCAATGTTATTGGTAAGAGTAGTCCAGCAATTTTTATTTTATATTTATTTTATTACTAATGAGGCTTAATATTTTTCTCATATTTACTAACCACTGAATATTGGGACTTCAGAAATAACCCAAAGTGTTATTTTAAATTCCGCTTTCTCTTGGTACAAGAGCTAATAGCTTTTAGGTCTTTATAAAGTTAGTTCATAGCATTTAATTTCAAGAATACATTTATTTTGGACACATTAACATTGAGAAGGGCTAAAATAGAAAAGGTTCTCCTGGGCCCATGCTACTTCTTCCACCAGTTCAACTAATGCAAGTTGCGCCAGAATATACTTAATATTTCTAAATTGAGGTGGTAGGGAGAAGGGAGAATTTTTTTTTTAAATGGATAACTTGCTTTGACAACCTCAAAGTAATCAGATACTAAATGAAAGCTTTTAGTTCAAATTTAAAAGCATAAAACACTTGACTCTGTAGTATCATTCTCTTCACACATTCTCTGCCTTACATGGCCACATAATGGAGTGACAAACAGTATGAGTCTACTTTCATTAATATAAGATATAGTCTATCCATCTATCTAGCTATCTCTCTCTATATAGAGAAATAGATAGATGGAATATATATATGGAACCTATCTACCTATTATATCTCTATATATATCTACCTCCATGTTGAAGTCATAGCTCCACCATGCTTAAAAATGAACACACATAAATCATTACCACAATAGCACCGCTATTCAGGCAAGTGAGGTAGCAATTTGCTACCGCTTGCCTAGGTCTGAAAAGTGCTAGTCATCCAGGACACTCCATGACAACTCCTCTTCTTGTCACTATTTCAGGTCCTGGAGAGCAGTGTATAACGCTGAGAAAAGAAGTGTCTTTCTATCTCAACACAATAAAGGCCATATGTGACAAACCCACAACCTAACATCATACTGGACGGGAAAAGTTGAAAGTGTTTCTTCTAAGATCTGGACAAGATAAGACTGTTCACTTTTACTCAACATAATACTGAAAGCCCTAGTCAGAGAAATTAGGTGAGAGAAACAAATAAAAGGCATCCAAACTGGAAAGGAGGAAGTTAAAGTATCCTTGTTTGCCGATGACATAATCTTATATACAGAAAACCCTCAAGACGCCATCAAAATACTATTAGAACTAATAAACAAATTCAGTCCAGCTGCAAAAATTATTTCTATTTACCAAAAGTGAATTATTTGAAAAAGAAATCGATCCCACTTAAAATAGCTACAAAAAATAAAAATAAAATACATAGGAATCAATTTAATGAAGGAGGTAAAAAATCTCTACAATGAAAACTATAAAACAATAATGAAAGAAATTGAAGAGTGCACAAATAAATGGAAAGATGTCCAGCGTTCATGGATTAGAAGAATTAACATTGCTAAAATGTCCATACTACTGAAAGTGATCTGCAGATTCAATGCAATCCTGCTCAAAATAACAGTGACAGTGCTCACAGAATCAACCCTACAATTCATAAGGAACCACAAAAGACTCTGAACAGCCAAAGCAACCTCAGCACTGAACAAAAAGAACAAAGGTAGAGGCAACTATCTGGCTTCAAAATATACTATAAAGCAATAGTAACCAAAAAAACATGATACTAGCATAAAAACAGACACACAGACTACTAGAACAGAACAGAGAACTCATATTCACATATTTACAGTCAACTGATTTCAACAAAGCTGCCAAGAAGACACACTGGAGAAAGGACAGTCTCCTCAATAAATGGTGCTGAAAAAATTGTATATCCACATGCAGAAGAATGAAACTAGACACTCATCTCTTACCATTTACAAAAATCTACTCAAAATGGGTTGAAGACTTCAATGTAAGACCCAAATCTATGAAACTACTAGAAGAAAACATAGGAGAAATGCTTCATGAGATTGGCCTGACAAGAAGTTTTTTTGAGTGAGACCTCAAAAGCACAGGCAATAAAAGCAAAAATAGACAGAATGTTATCAAACTGAAAAATTTCTACACAACAAAAAAGAAAATCAATAGAATGAAACGATAACCTATGAAATAAGAGAAAGTATTTGCAAACAATGTATCTGGCAAGGGGCTAATATCCAGGCTATATAAAGAACTCAAACAACTTAGTAGAAAAAAAATTTCATTTTAAAAATGGGCAAAAGATCTGAATGACATTTCTCAAAAGAAAACATACAAATGGCCAACAGGTATATGAAAAGTGTTCAACATCACTAATCACCAGGGACATGCAAATCAAAACCACAATGAGACATTTTCTTACCCCAGTTAGGAAGGCTATTATCAAAAAGACAAAAATTAGCAAATACCAGCAAGAATGCAAGAAAAGAGACTCCTTATATACTGTTGGTGAGATTGTAAATTGGTACGGTCATTATGAAAAACTATGAAGTTTCCTCAAAAAATTCAAAATAGAACTACCATATAAGCCAGCAATCCCACTACTAGGTACACTAGGTATCGAGCCAAAGGAAATGAAATCTATATGTCAAAGAGATATCTGTGCTCCCATGTTTACTGTAGCACTATTCACAATAGCGAAGATGAAATTAACCCAAGTGTTCACCAATGGATGAACAGATTTTTAAAATGTAGTATATTTGCACAATGGAATACTATTCAGCCATTAAAAAAAATGAATGAAATTCTGTCTTGTCCATGAAGAACCTAGAAAACATTATGTTAAATGAAATAAGCCAGGGCCAGAAAGACAAAAACTGCATGATGATCTCATTAATAGGTGTAATCTAAAAAAGCTGGTCTTTCAGCATACAAGTAGTGAACAGAATAGTGGTTAGCAGAAGGTAGAAGTGGCAGAGGAGTAGAGAGGGATGGGGAGAAGGCTAACAGGTACAAAGTTACAGTTAGATAAGAGGAATAAGTTATAGTGTCCTGTTGCCCAGTATGCATGTGAACTATTGTTAATCATGATATACTGTGTATTTCAAAATAGCTAGAAGAGAGGATTTTGAATGGTCTCACCACAAAGAAATGACAAATGTTTGTGGCAACGGATATGCTAACTACCATGATTTGATCATTGCACATTGTATACATGTATTCAAACACCATGCTGTAGCCCATAAATATGTATAATTAGTATGCGTCAATTAAAAATAAAACTTTAAAAAAAGATACCTTCTAATAAACTGTGGCACTGAGAAAGAAACAATAAAAGAAGTATCTTTACAAGTACCGAGGAAGAAGATCAAGCCACACATTAGAATACAAACTCTGGCCAGGCATGGTGGCTCACACCTGTAATCTCAGCACTTTGGGAAGCTGAGGCGGGAGGATTGCTTGAGCCCAGGAGTTCAAGACCAGCCTAGGCAACATAGCAAGGCCTCATCTCTACCAAAAAAAAAAAAAAAAATTACCCAAGCATGGTGGTACATGCCTATAGACCCAGCTAGGCGAAAGGATCGCTGAGCCCAAGAGGTCAAAGCTGCGATAAGTTGTGATTGTGCCACTGCACTCCAGCCAGAGTGAAAGAGAGAGACACCTGACTCAAAAAAAAAAAAAAAATTGTAAAAGTAAAATACAAATTCTATAGTGGTTCATTACTCTATCAAAGAAAAAAGAATCAAAGAAGCAGAGGGTAAAGAAGAAAGGTATGGCAGTTATGTTGAAGTCTTAAATATTACTCGGGGCATCAGAACCTCATGGGGCCAACTGTGGAATCACATGAATAGTGGCTGTAAGAAACTCTGGTCAGGGTAGGTCTGTACCTCGGGGATCAAGATAACAGAAGCAACAGCCAGAGAACACAGTTAGACTATGTTTAGACAGAGCTGACCTAGAGGTCGGGTTTGTAGGAAGGCATTCTCTCCTCAGGGGAAACGGCTCGTGTGCCTAAGCCGCAGGCAGCACACAAACCCAGGTCTCCCAACTCCCAGCATCACGGCCCCCCATTATATGCGCACTCCTAACTTGACCTTCAGAACACGTTTGCCTGCAAAAATAAAAGCTTTATCCAAGAAAGGCAATAGTGTGACTTAAAGAGTCCCGATTACTGACTGACTTTAACCAAGTTACTTACCCTGAAATACTCAGCTAACATATCACATCCTCTGAGACATTTTCCGAGCACCCCAAGATTAGGTTGGGGTCTCCGGCTCTCAAGTTCCTCGGGCCTCACCTTTTTAAGATGTGTTACAGTGGTGAATAATTGTTTGGTGATGGTCACTCTCCCTTACTAAACTCTAAGCTCCTTCCTGGGAAGAGACTGTGCTGGCCTTTCTCCAGAGCCGACACGCTATTAAGCATTATCATAAGCAGCCCGAAGGTACCGAATGAAAGGATGAAAAACGAATGTTACAAAGCCTCTACGTTGCTCTGTATTTAACACACATTATCTCTATTTTACCAATAAGAAAACTGCTTAGTCCCAGATCTTTTACAAGAGATACTATAAAGCTTGCAGATTATTTCCAGCTGAAATTACCTTTGATTCCCAAATGCTCTGCTGGGGACAAATATGAAGGTTTAAGACTAAAAGTTGTTTGTTTGTTTTTTTAATTTCCCAATGAGGGCTGGCCTGACCATAATATCTCATTAAAACATTGCGATTTGAATCTTTTCCTCGGCAATCCCCCTGCTCCACCTCTCTCTCAGACACTCACATCCAATTTCCAAATCCTTTTGATATTCTCTAATTATTTTTCCTAGCCATCTTTTTCTGTCCACTCCTATTATTATCAACCTAGCTCAGGCCTCAAACATCTAGATGACAACAATATCCTCTTAAAACATCGCTGTATCCAATTTGTTCTCCATCAAATCCAAACAACCGTAAGAGTAATATCTGTACCAGTTTTTCACGTTTACTAAGTTTATCCCCTTGGGTAAACCACTTTTACCTGTCTGTGCCTCAGCTTCCTTATCTGTAAGACAGATCATCAACAGGTATTTTAAAATCATGCCAGTCTATCATAATGTAAGTGCTGCAGAAATTGAGAGGGGAGAAAACTAGACAAAGAAGGATCCTGTTGTGCTTTGAATCAAATAAGTGAGAGCAGAGGAGCAGCACAGGCACGGATGTGACCTCTGATGTAAAGTGAGGAGAGTTAGGCCTGGGGGAAGGATGGTGCAGTTTGCCTGAACTTCCGGGTATCAAAATGGGAGTATCTGAAGAGAAGGCTAGAAAAATATTTTGGTAGCAGGTTACCATTTGCCAGGTTGAGCTGCTTACAATTAATTTGCTAGGGTAAGTAACTTGCCTAAAGACAGGGAGCTGCTCTTCTATAAAAAGAGAATAATCATCCCTCCAACTTAGGGTCACTAAAAGAATAAAGGGAAACAAAATCAATGGCACCCTAGAATACTAGGTGGGGGGGATCAACAAAGATGATCGCTGTTTTCCATTTAAGGCCAAATAATCTGAAGAACGACATCATTAAAAGAAATAAGATTTAGAAGGTTTTTGCTAGTTCTAAGTATTTGACACACAATAATGATTAAATTCTGAATAAGCATCTATTTGCCTACAAGTATTAGAAATCTTATTATATGCTTCTTATTATTACATATATAGCATACTAATAATACTTAGTATGACTAATGAGATTTCACCTCCTCATTAAGGAACGCAAGTCAAAACTTCTACTTGGTAACATTCAGTATGATTAATACTTTTAAATCATGCTTTTTATTCAAACTGACCTTGTCCCATATGCACTCAAGAATAAAAGCATAAAATTTGATATTTACAAAATGTCTATGTAAACGCTCCCAGTCCTTCATGAAGAGAAATGCCCAGGAGTTTCCAAACTCAAATATACACAGAAGGAGTAAAATTAATGATTGTAAAATTGATCTTTTCCCTGCAGCTTTCTTAAGCTAACCTTTAGTTCTGACACATTATGAGCAGCCATTATTTCTGAATTAGAATTTCTCTGAAATAGTGAGAAGTATAGTTTTACTTTAAAAATAAAAACACAAAATCTGTAGTTTGCCAATATAACCATGACTACAGCCTGTCCACAGGAAATTCACAATCAGCCCTAAGCTCTGTCAAAGCGAAGAGCCACTAGGCAGACAGCAATCCTGGCACCATTTGTCAGAGGGCTGAGACAGAATATAGCTTTCACAACAGATTCTGCCATTTAAAAAGCAATCTAAAAGGACATTCCCTGCCCTGCATGGCACTCATATTCTTTTCTCAGCACCCATTTTTAACATGCCAACCCAAGATTCTACTCCACTAACCCCAAAAGTAATGCTTACGCTTACTTGATACGCTTCTGTAAGAAATTAAGCTTTCTTTTGCCCAGGTCCTCAGAATCCTTAAGGTAGACCACAATCTTTCCTGGAAAGCTATCCCCAGTTTAGGGCCCCTCCTCTGGGGCACACAGATTGTACTACGTGACTTCTCAAGTTCCTTCTGAGTATATCTGAGTTTGGAAACTCCTGGGCATTTCTCCTCATGAAGGACTGTGATTTATTCTTCTTGAATAAATCAACTACTCACTGGCATTTTTGTTCTATATAAACAAGCCTGTTTTCTCCTCCTGGCTTTAAGACCTGCCTGACGTTAGTAGGTAATAATGCAAGGTTCTTTCCACTGAGAATACTATGATACACGAAGTAAAACAAAACTTAAGTATCATATATTTTTGTGGCTGTTATACAAGACTACAGTATCTAATTTATTTGATGGCATTTGGCAATAGAAAATTTTTTAAAGTTTAGAACCGCTTAAAGAAAGCAAATTATTACATTCATCATTTAATTTGTTTGTAAAAATCACAAACAATAATATATTAAACCTCAATACATATTGTACAGAGAGTAAGTGGAAGTTTTACTATTAAAATGGAGCAAGATCCATGTAAGTCCCCCTCCATACTAATTCCATCAGCATGACCATCCCACAGCAAGATGGCTATGTTCTCTTACTACAATGTGCCAACAAGGCCAGCATCCTGGATTCGGGTCAGTATAGACCAGTTTCTTTCTCCAGGTTCCAGCCTCACTGCACTCAAAGGGCTCATTACCGTTGTGATCACGAAACTGCAGCAGCAGAATTTTACCAAGTGCTTCCTAAGTGTCAGGCCCAGGTCTAAATACTTTGCACAAATGAACTCATTTAAAGCTTCACAACAATTCTAACGAGGTACGTAACACATCTCCGTTCTCTGATTGGGGACACTGAGGTACCAAAAGGGTAAGAGCCTTGCCCAAGTTTATACAGCCAATAAGTGAGAAGGCCAAGATCTGGCCCTCAGTCATCTCACTTCAGAGCCCACAGTCTTCACCAGGAAGCTATCTTGCCTCTACTCTAAAAAGAACAAGTGAGAGTCCAGAGATGGAAGCCACCTGTAGAAGCTAAGGATGACGCTGTCTCCAAATCATCAGCAGCTCAGTTTAAGGGAATGAGGGAGGAAGTGATCTGACTTAGGGCAGACCTAAATGTTTTCTTTACCTAATTCTTCTGATTATACTAGCCAGACTAAGATTCATTTTCAAGATACATAATAAAAAATGTCAAAATAAGAAAGAGAAAGCTTTATATTTTTAAAATTTTAGATTCAGGGGTACATGTGCAAATTATTACATAATGCTAGGGTTTGGGCTTCTAGTGAAACCATCACCCAAATAGTGAGCATGGTACCCAATAGGTAATTTTTCAGCCTTTGCCTCCCTCCCTGCCCCTTTTAGGAGTCCCCAGTGTCAATTGTTTCTGCCTTTCTGTCAGTGTGTACCCAGTGTTTCACTTCCACTTACAAATGAAAATATGTGGTATTTGACTTTTCTGTTTCTGAGTTATTTTACTTAGGATAATATCCTCCAGCGTGATCCACGTTGCTACAAAGGACACAATTTCACTTTTTTTCATGGCTGCATAGTATTCCGTGGTGTATATGTACCACATTTTCTTTCTCCAATCCACCATTGATGGGCACCTAGGTTGCTTCCATGACTTTGCTATTGTGAATAGTGCTGCAATAAACATACAAGTGCTGCTGTCTTTTTTATATAATTATGTCTTTTCCTTTAGGTAGATACCTCATAATGGGAATGCTGGATCAAATGGTAGTTCTAGTTATAGTTCTTTGAAAAATCTCCATACAGCTTCCACAGGGGCTGAACTAAATTACATCCTAACCAAAGTATTGAAGTCTTCTCTTTTCTCAACGTCCTCACCAACATCTGTTATTTTTGACTTTTTAATATTAGACATTCTGATTGATATAAGATGGTATCTCACTGTAGTTTGAATTTGCATTTCTCTGACGATTAGTGATGCTGATCATTTTTTCCTAAGTTTGTTGGCTACTTGGATGTCTTCTTCTGAGAAGTGTCTGTTCAATTAAAAGTATAAGCCTATCTAATTATTTGGTATGGTTTACCTTTATCAACTTTTGATTATGTATGACATAGTACTAAAATTAAGTACTATATGGCATTTGATTAAGTACATAATGTTAAAATGTTTCATAATTGTTTCTTACTTAATGTAGCACCACTGACAAAAAGGCAATAAAGTGTCTTAAAATTTCAAATAAATCTTCAATAAGTCCCCCTAAATAATTGGGCCCCCAAATTCTTGTTTGAAGCATTTTGCTCAGCAGATATTATCTATAAAAGTTTATTCACTTTCCCACTAGATGTATCCTCCACTAGGCCAGGGGCCAGACTTGTATTTGTCTCTACTGTGTCCCTACCATCACCATAGTGTGGGGCCATGGCAAGCACTCAACAACTGACCAATGCCACTGGGTCTGGAATCATCATAGATTCATTCCATAGCCAAAATCCTCATTTAATGCGAGTAAACTTCAACCACACTGGGCCTCTGTTTTCTTGTGAAAGGGATTTTGGAATCTCTGTCTCATCTACTTCACAAGTCTATTGAAAGGTAAAATAAGAAGGTATGTAATAATATGGTGAAGTATACAAATGCATGGAACTAACAGAGGGGAGTGGAGGGCAGCCTCCCCAACATGGCACAGGTTGGTTTTAGTGTGGGTCACTTTTCATACCAACTGGCAAGGCCCGGGGCATATGCTTTCGTGTCCTCCTCTTACCCTGGACACACACTCAAACCAGAAGGAAAAACATATCAAGAACTCCATCCATATGGAAAGCACTGACTCTTTAAAGCACTGAGTACTTTGTCATCAATATTCAATCCTGGTTAAAAAATCATGTAACTGAAATCAAGAATTTGAAGACAGTGCCCCATGGTCACATCACTGATGTTAAGCCAAATCAGAGACAAACACAAAATAGCATGACATGAATGGTACCAAATAAAACTCCATGAACTGCCCACAAGAGGTCCACAGCAGAGGCAACCCTAAAAGGATCAGTGATTCATAAATCACCACATGGACACCAGACAGAGACTGCTGACCTTCCATATCAACATTCTTTATACCACCTCAACACTTGTTCAAGATGAACAATCTCCCTATTTGAGTTGAATTACATTCGAGTCTATGAAGAAAAAAATGTATAAGATGTGATGTACAGATAAGCCCACTTAGGTTTTCTTTCTCATGGAAACTATTCACATTTGTATTGAGTGTCTTCTACATTTAACAATATTAAAAGTCTACAGATGTTGCAAAAGCAAAATACAAGATCATACAGAACTTGACCTTCTTCCTATCCAGCACTGTGCCCTACCATGAGAAACAGGAATTAACAGATTAATATTCCTACTTGCACACTGAATTCTCAAAATGCTAGAGCAACTTCTGCTAAGAAAATGTGCACGGGGGCTCACCTGGCAGATGCTGACATATGTGCTCCCACTGGTCGCCATGGAATTGAGCATGCACATACAATGACCTCTTCTCAGCCATACAGACACGTCATATTTTTTAGCACAATATTTATATTTTAGTTGAAAATGTGAAATTGCTTCCCAACTACTGACTGCTCAGAGAAGCCTCAATTGACATTAATCACCTGATAGCTGTCATCACTGCCACCTTAGACACAAGTGGTACATCCCAGGCAATGAGAGAATAGCAGGGACAGACTCAGAGCAGGAAAAGTGAAGAGGAACTACTTCCCTCCAAGCACACTTGACTATATGACTCCAAATAAAAACAGGTGCCATTTTTGAGGACATGTTACATACCAGGTATTGTGACTATCATTCTGTACTCTTGCAACAAACGCTGACTCAGAGAGTAGGAGTCCTGTTGACAGATGCAGAAGCAGGCTTGTACACATTAACAGTTTATTTACTCTTTGAAATTCCAGTCCCTCTGCCTCACAGCCAAGGAAGGAAGACTGCAAAGTAGTGGCTGAGGATCTGGAGAGTCTGATCCGACCAGCTCCAGACACGCTGCAGGAATTAGAGACGCTGGAGGATGTGTAGGGAGAGGCAGAAGGAGAAGTGAGAAACACAGCCGAGGTTCCCAGTTGCCGTTTGCAGTCATTTTACACAGCAATGGGGCGGGGTTTGAGGAGTCTGAGGATGAGCAGGGTGTAAACCTATTGTTTAGAGGTGGGTAAAGCCCCCTGCCCAAGGGGACTTCTGCGAGATCAGAAGCCCCCTTAGGCAGGGGGAAGAGGAATGCAGAGCAGGCACAGAAGTCAAGAGAGCAAAGAGCATCACCCAAAGCGTGACTCAATGTGGCAAGGCAGCAGGTGAGACAGACACAGGAACTTGCTGTCATCTAGAAAACCTGAGCAGAGCGACTTGGAGGAAGCCAAGCCACAAAGGTTGAGAAACCAGTGGATACAGAGGAGGTGGATGGAGCGAGCACAGAACAACAACTGCCCAGTTCTAGTGGGAGACACAGCATTCCTCGTTAGCAAAATGAGAGAAATGGAGAGAATGTGATAAGGTTCCCTGATGACGAAGCCGAATTTATTTATTTAAAAGTACTGTTGTTTAATCTGAGATGATATCCTGATGGCTAGGTTGAAATCTCTTTGTCTTTTACTACATGATAGTGATAGTTTGTATTATCAAAACAAAGAGCTAGCAATCCTGTGTGAGACCCCATTAAAAAAAAATTACACTGCCCCATTTAATCTGAGAACCTTGGGTAGAGAAGAGGTGAATAGGTTGAGAATACCAAAGTCAAGGGAAAGTTCATTTTAGTGTGTTTGGGTTTGATTTGTTTGTTTATTCGAAAAATCCGAGCAGTCAGCAGAAAGAAATCCTTCTTCAGAAGACAACATGGGGACAGCCACACAGTTAAGGGGAGGATTTGAACATGAAGACTTCAGAATCCATCCACATGGAGACACAGAAGAGGAGTTTGGGGCAGAAGGTCTGTCTGTGAACAGGGTAAGAAAACCCCATAGATCGAGAGTGGGCTAGTGGGATGCGAGTCACCAATCCACAAGAGAGGCAAATGACAAAATCCCAGATCTTAAGAAGGAAATGAGAGGCTACAATATGAATGCTTCCGGGCAAAAATGAACATTGCAACCACTTGAAAATGCTGCAGGGAGAGAGAGACGGGAGGAGGGGGGAGGGAGGAGGAAGGAGAGAGGGAGTAGGCGGGTGAGCAGGTCACATTGGCAGGAAACATAGGAACCTACTATGTATGAAAACCATGAATCCAGACCTGGCCAAAGACAGAATTCAAAAGCAACAAGGAATAAAACAACTAGCAGTGAATGGAACAAGCATGTGAAAAGAGATGCTGACAGGCTGTAGTAAAATACTGAATGCTGAGACGGGGTACATTCAGTACATCATATTGCTTCATTTAGAATTATTTACTACTAGGATAAAACAAGGCCCTTGTGTGCCAAACAGGCTGGCTGATTAAGACAGTCTGAATGCTGTGCTGTCGGCTGCCTGACTCAATCCTGCTTAAAAATATCTGGGATTGTCAAACAAGACTAAATATGAATGCTTGATCCAAGTCTGCATTTGCTGCCACAGCTGTTGTTCCGGGTATGCAGGGAAAAAAAAATGCTAAATGGAGACTTTTTTTTCAAATGCATCCCATTTACCATATTATTCCAACCACTACAGATTCACCCAGGAGGCAGCCGGCCTTGGAGACAAAGCCAGAACTCTGAGCAGCCTTCCCAGTGCACATGCAGGTTCAGTGGCATGGTCTCCACATGGTGTAGGGGGAAGGCAGGGCAGAGAGGGCTCTTTGTGCAATTCTGTTTTGTAAAGTCTTGGTACTTGCACTGGCAAAAAATCCTCCTTACCCAGAGGGTTTTCACCTAAGTCCAGCCACAATTGCCAAAATAACCTCAGCTTTTCCTCCCCCACAGAGCTGGCTTAAATAAACACAAACATCTCTTGAGGGACAAGATGCTGATTCACCAAAGAAAAAAAAAATTAACCAAAAAAAGAACTCCAGAATATTTAATGTTGGGTTTCATAAGGAATAATGTGGGTAATTGGAGACAGTTTGGCATTCTTTTTATTTACCCTCCTCCCAAAATGAATACATACTTATAGATATGATTCTGATGAATAGCTACTTATAGCTCAAGAAAATAGTAGTCAAATATCAACAAGTTCTACTCATCAAACACTTCATCCTTCACTCGAAATTGCAACTCACTTTAATTATTCTCATTTAATAAGAACAAAATTATAACTACCAGTATTTATATATCAAAATTATCTAGAGAAATGAAATCTTCCAATGGATGATTGTTTTGATCTTGAAATGAAGTCTTTAACTTTCCCCTGAGGCTTCTCCATCTTTCTTAGACCACAAGAATCTCTTCATCTTCTGGACTGCAGATACTCTCCAGCCAGGTCAGGCTCTCTTTTGGCCTGAATTTCATGGTGCCAGCCTCCATGCCTTCTTGTGCTGCATTTCTAAGCATTCCTTATCTTCCCAGCAAGGACCTATGGCTCCTGCCAGCCAGGATAGAATCCTACTGTACTGTGTTCTCCTCTCACACCCCCACAGCAGAATGTTTGTCAATTAGAGACTCAGCCACAGGCTGAATGAGCCGTTCAGACCCTAAAAATATTCTCTGGGTAACACACAGAGTAGGTGAGAGGGTGTGAGGCCAGGAGTGAACACAGTTTTCCAGAAATGCAGGAGAAGCCCATCTGGCCCAGATAAACTAACCAGAAACCTGATCCTCAACAGTCTCATCACTGTTTTCCAAAGCATATACCCAACCAAGGTCCAATATAACCGTTGAGTATCCCAGAAGTTGGAGATTCTTAAACTCCAGAGTGCCAAAGAATCCCCTGGACTGTTTAAGGAAGAGTCTGGTCCCACTCCTGGCGACTGATTCAGCAGATCAAGGTTAGGAGAAGGAATCTACACTTCAATCCAGCACTCCTATCTACTATTCACCTCCACAAGCATTTCTGCTCTTACACCAAAGCAGATCCAGCTTTTAAAGACTGCACTGCAGGCTTTGATAGACTGTCCCCAAATGGGAGGTAGCAACGTGACAAGAGAAAGTTGCGCTGTCGTTTAGTTGAGAATGTAGAAAGGAGGTGGGAAAAGCATAGATAGAGGAACTGTTTGGATCTAATTTCACTTCTCATTTTTAAATAAAATTCATCCTATAATACAAGTATACTTTTTCAAAAGGAACTCTTAAAAAAAAAAAAGAAGTTAAACCAGAAAATGGAGTGAAAAGGCATTCTAAAAAGAACCCCAAAACATGTTTACATTGCTCAAAGAAATATTGCAGATAAAGAGCTTAAGAGTTTAAAAATTATAAGCTGTCAACTGACAGATGAAAAGGTAAAATATGTATAATACATTTAAACTTCTTTTTTAAAAATATCAGAACTTATACACTGAAAATGGTATTATCCCCTTCAAAGTATTCAGCACATGCAGCATGCACATAGATTCTTCTGTTGTCGCTGGATGAATGTTTTGGGGCCTTTTATAGAATTACAATGAGTATTTCTCACAACTTAAAAATTATAAAAACATTTTGCTGAATGAGCGCTGTCTCTTTGAATTATAGAAAATTCAAGAAAGAGAGTCAGAATAAAATATACAGTGTGCTTCAGAGGACCCTCACCCTGATGATGACATACTATGGCACGTTAGATCAATTTCCCTGTCCTAAAGCAATTCTCATGGGCACCCCCATCTGAATTTAAGACAAACAGGAGAGGGAAGGTGAAATGTTTGCTTTTGCTCAGGGGTAATCCAGGTCATTATAACACATGCTTGAATTTTAAGCTGGGAAAAAACCATTTCCTGTACTTGGTAAAGCCAGTGCTCCACGGATTTAGCTGATAAGGGTCACATCCTTTTGGCCTAAATGCTATTTAGTTTCTTGACTCAGTCAAGAATTGCCTAGGTTCTGTTTAAAGTTGCATGAATTTTCTTGGAGATTGAAATGCAGAGTTCTGGGTTCCTGCTCTGAAAATTCTGATTGCATAGTCCTTGGAAGAGGTAAAATATGCACTTTTAAAAAGAATTCTATGTAAGTGGTCCCAGAGCCCACCTGAAGAAAGAACTGTTCCAAATGAAGGAAAATAGGCCATAATCTAAAGTCTAAATTTTAGGTAAAAGAATTCTTGCTTCCATCATTCTGGACAGCACCTTTCTCTGAGGCCTAATGATCAGTAGGGCATTCTGATTTGCTGAACTTCAAGATGTTTCTCCCCATCTTTCCTTTCAAACCTACGAACATGGTTATGCCCATGTGTTTTGAGCATCTCTGGGGACAGACCATATCTTATTCTTTCTTGGCCTGGATTCTTCCTTCTACTGTACTTGTGATAATATTCCTGTTATCCAGAGAGAGCATAGCAAAAGTTTCCAGACTATCTACACTTACTGTTGAAGTCCTGGTGTGCTTCTTTTTAAGAACTTAAAATGTAAGATAATATCTCATCTTAAAATTCCAAGGAAGTACTAAGCCTGTCATTTCTGATTTATTCTCTGCCAGTCATCTACCAGTTTCTGAATAGGATTAACTTTATCTACATAATTCAAGAAATCTGTACCTCTAGACTGGATAAAGGAGTCATACTCCAGGTTCCCTCTAAAATTACAATAGAAGGAATGAAAACAATGGTGCCAAGGACAAAGCCTAAGAGATCACCTCATTCACTTATTTGTTCATTTATCTAATTATTTAAGCAAACTAATATTTAATTATTTATATCAGGTCATGTAGCAGAAAGGAGGCAAAGGTGAGGCACAGTCTTTGCCCACTATGATCTCATAACACTGTGGGGGAGAGAGTTATAATAGTAATAAGCCCAAACAGAGTGATACCAATATTGGCAACCCTCTGCCAGGGGAGGGAAGGTCTGTGGTACAGCCTGACCAGGTTCTTATGCCTGCTGCCCAGAAAAACCAAATCTGACTTAGCCTTTACAGTTAGAGAAAGAGTTTAGTATTACAAAGCATTAAGCAAAGAGGTCAGGAGAAATTACTCAAATCCACCTCCCTGAAAATTCAGAGGACATGTTTTTTTAATGGGAATATGGCAGCAGAGAGACAAGGGCTGGCGATTGGTTGATGTCATGGGGTATCAAGACTATCTTCTTGTCATAGAGCCAGCTTCTGGAAGGGGGCCAATTTCTGGGAGAGGATTAGCCAACTTCCTGGTGTTCTGGGCCTGGGGAGGGGTTGGGGTCCATCAGAGAACAAAGTCTAAAAACAGATCTCAAACATTATTCTCAGGTTTTCCAATAGACGCTATCTATAAGGCAAGTCCAATGACCATTAGGTACCACCCCTTGATCCCTGAGCCATTATGGAGGTATTCTGGGAGGAAAGTATGGGGGGATGGTAGGATCCCTGAAGAATGAAGCTGCTTTTGTCCTTCAACCTCTACTTTTGTTCTCAAGCAGTCTTAGGACACTATTTAAGAGATAAAATGTTCATCAGCCTTCAGGAGCAGCTTCCCTTTCTCCCCAGAGGTCAGGACATGGAGGTAACGGCCCTCTATTGGAGTGAAAACAGACTTAGAAATAATAGATTGTTAATTTCTAGCCATTGTTGCAGCTTTTAGGGCTCAGGTCTATTCTATAGCTTTTACCCTGTGGCTCGATATTAATTTTGTATAGGCAGTTTCATCAGGAAGTGGGAAGGGCAGATTTTTCCTGTAAAATACATGTGGAAATTCAATGGGATAAATGCAATTACAAAATAATCTTAAAAGGAGGGAACATTGTCTGTTTTTGGTCCTCAACACTTAACATGAAGTAACAGGCCCAAAATGACCAGAGCCCATTCTGGTCCCAACCACAGCCAACAACCAGATCCCCGAGAAAGAATACTGGTGCTTGGCTGCCCCCACATTTTGCCTACTGGGTTTGCACAGTGGCAGCAGCAATGCCTGGACAGCTCATTCCCATGCCAGACACTGATCAACACGTATGCATTATGAGCAGAGTGTTATGAAATTCCTCTATTAATTATATCATCATTAGCTGTCCAAGACACACACTACCAGCATAATTTCTCACATCCCTTTGGAACTGGCAGATCCAGCAGGAAGCAGTGATTGCTGCTGTTTCCTCCAGAAAAATGGTGATTGCGATGTATTTCAAGCCTTTCTCTGATCTCTCAAAAAGAGTCATGGAAAAAAAGCATAAAACAATAAGTGATGTGCGCTGTAGGCCACTTTTGACATTGCTTTTGCTGTCAAAGACGACTTCTCAAATGCAGCCCCAACGGAAACTCCTCAGTGCACACTGGTTTACCACTTTGCCCCATTTCACACTGCAGCCCTGGTGGATGAGCTTGCCTGCCTGGAGCTTCATGATAAGCTCTCACAAATCCCTGGTTTCTCTGCTGGTTTCTTCCCAAGCTCCCTATCAGGTTTATCTTCACCAACTCTTTAACGATGGTGCTTCTCAAGGTTCTGCCTTTCTATAGGCTGTGCCTGGACAGTTTCCCCCTTAACAACAGCTTCACCTATTAATTGGCACGCTCTAGCTCCATCCCATGGGGCCCATCACCTTCATAAGGTTATATGTGAGGACCACTGCCCTGTTGTTTCTCTTTGCTCAGCCTCTGCAGTACCAGTAACTATGCTGACCAGCCCTCCTGCTAAATCTTACAAGGGTTCCTCTTCCTCTGTTTTCCCTTAAGCAGGGACATTCTGCAAGCTCATCTGCCCTTCCACCTCTATGTCCTCTCCCTGAGTTACTTTATTCATTCCCATAGCTTCAATTATCACTGACAGATGGATGACACTCAAACTTGTATACCCTGCTAAAGTTTCTCCCCTAGCCTCAGATCCTTACATTCAGCTACCTACTGAACAGCTCTATTTAGGTATTCCAAAGTTCCTCCCCCTCCACAGGTCCACAAACAGATTCATCTTTCCCCTCAGAACTGATCATTTCTTCAGTCTTTCCCATCTCTCCTGTCATAGAAATTGAGAGTTTACTCCAAACCTGGACCTCTCACTCGTCTCATTCCAGCAAGCTACCACCTAGTGGCCCTCAGGCCTGGTTCAGCATCTCTTGTACTACCTGTTCCCTTCTCAAGTCCCTCCACTTCCCTGGCCTCCTTCAATCTACTTCATTCTCCCTGCTAGAGGCAGGGTGATAGATGAGCCACTCCCTTGCCTGAAACCTTTGTATGGCTCCCCACAACTCTCAAGCAAACATTCCTTAGTGAGGACACAGGCTTTTCATGATCTACCTCCCTCATTCCATCTTCTGCCATCAGCTCCAGAACAATCTTGCATTTCCCCATATTTATTACATTATTTCAAACCTTCAGACACACATTCATGCTACTTCATCTGCTGAGAAATGTCCTTCCCACACTTCTTTGTCTCTAAGGGATACTTGTCCTTCAGTACCTAGGTGTCATCTTTCCCAAGAAGTCCCTTGATACTGCTTACTTCCCCCAAAATGATGGAGACGCCCTCCTCAAGCCCCTTCATACATACCACTGATGTGAGACTCGCCCCTCTGTCCTGTCGTTGAGATGGACTTGACCTTTCCACCCTTCTGGCCTAAATCCCTTGAGAGCTAAATTGACTTATCTATGGTTCCTAGCACAGAACCCAAATATTTGATACTAAGTATTCAAGAAATGAATAAAACTCATTCTAAAAATCTATTCCTGCCCCTACATCCCTTGCCTCAGTGAAATAAACACTCTAGCCAAGATTTTCACTTGTGTTTGCTATGCTATTCGTAATCAAATACTCAGTCTTTATTTAGAACATTTCTTTGAGTTTTTCTCTTCCCATTTGGATCCCTAAGGAAAGAACAGTTGTTAGCACCATAAAGAGCGGATTTGAAGATAAGAATAAACCCGACTGGCAGTAAGAAAGGACTCCAGAAGACCAAGGCATCTGCTCAGTAAATATCAATGAGCAACAAGAAAGATCTCATCACCATGCTGTGAATGGTCAATGCTGAAGGCTGACCACTTTGAAACAAGAGGCAAGGGCAGGGCCTTGATCTGAAGAAAGAGAAGTAATCATCTTTCCTGTCCAATGGCCAACATGCTAAGCTCCTGAGAGAACAGGGATCCAAAAAGGAGGAATGATATTCCATGCTCATGGATAGGAAGAATCAACATTGTTAAGATGTCCATCCTACCAAAGGCAATCTACAGATTCAACGCCATACCCATTAAACTACCAATATCATTCTTTTCAGACCTGGAAATGACAATACAGAAATTCATATGGAAACATAAACGACCACGAATAGCTAAAACAATCCTTAGCAAAAGAAAGAAAGCAGGAGGTATCACACTTCCAGACTTCAAACTTTACTATAAGGCTACAGTAATCAAAACAGCCTGGTATTGGTACAAGAACAGGCACATAGACCAGTGGAACAGGATAGAGATTCCGGAAGCAAAGCCTCAATTCCTCAACCAACTCATCTTTGACAAAGCCTCCAACAACAACCACTGGGGAGAGGAGGACCTATTCAGTAAATGGTGCTGGAAAAACTGGCTGGCCACCTGCAGAAGATTGACAAGGACTCCTACCTATCACCATACACAAAAATTAACTCTAAATGGATCAAAGACCTAAACGTAAAACCTCAAACTATAAGAATCTTAGAAAATTCAGGAGACACCCTTATGGAAATTGGAAATGCAACCAATTCCTGATCAAAACCCGAAGTGCCCAGGCCATAAGAGATAAGATAGACAAGCTTCTGCAAAGCCAAAGAAACCATCAAGAGAGCAGGGAGACAGCCCACAGAATGGGAAAAAATATTTGCCAACTGTATATCATCTGGCAAAGGCCTAACATCTAGGGTCTACAAGGAACTCAAACGCGCCGAAAGGAATAAAACAAACAGCCTCTTTAAAAAGTGGGCAAAAGACATGAATAGACACTTCTCAAAAGAAGCTATACAGGCAGCCAAAAGACACATGAAAAAGTGCTCAGCCTCACTCATCATTAGAAAAATGCAAATCAAAACCACATTGAGATACCACCTAACCCCTGTAAAAATGGCCATCATTAATAAAACAAACAACAACAGATGCTGGTGAGGATGTGGTGAAAAAGGAACACTTCTACACTGCTGGTGGGAATGCAGACTAATACAACCTCTTTGGAAGACAATGTGGCGATTTCTGAAGGAACTAGAAATTGACCTTCCATCCAACCCAGCAATTCCCCTATTGGGAATACACCCGGAGGAACTCAAATCATTCTACAAAAAAGATACCTGCACACGTATGTTTGTTGCAGCTCTGTTCACAATAGCAAAAACATGGAATTAACCATGTTGCCCATCGAAGCTGGACTGGATTAAAAAAATGTGGTACATACACACAATGGAATATTATGCAGCCATAAAGAAGGACAAATATATGGACTTTGCAGCAAGTTGGATGGATTTGGAGTCGATCATACTCAGTGATTTATCACAGAAACGAAGAACTGAGTTCCACATGTTCTCACTCATAAGGTGACCTTGAACAACTATAATATTCTAAGAAAGTGATTGGCAGTAGCGGAAAACTGTCAGGGGAAGGTTGGGGTGGGACTGGCAGTTGAGGGAAACTGCTAGGGGAGGGAGGGGCATACCTCATCAACAAGGATACCTGCATGATCAATGTCTGTATACCTAACCCTGAATTGTACCCCACATCTTTATAGTAAATAAATAAACTTAAAAAATTATAATGCTTGATGTACACCAATAACAAAAGATGAATACAAATCACATTTGACTTCTGCAGTTATAAGAGGTGCTCAAAGTGGTTACCATCAGCATCCAGACACTTTTGATTATGGCAAACTACTGTGGGACTTGTTGCTGTGCGAGGCTTCAAACTTATCACGAATGCATGCAGTTGTTAGGAGTGTTTGGGTTCTGCTGCATACCCCCACTTCCATTGTTATTGTATTTCTACAATGTTCCCGGTTTCAATTACTGCTTCAAAATGGTCTTCTGCTCCTTCAAAATGGTCTTGCGTTCCTCACACGACAGCTGTGCTTCTGCCATTTTTTTTGACTGTCCTGCCTGTCGGATGGTGATGCTAGCATTCATTTGATAATGCTATCTTTTGAGCAAACGTCATACTACACATTGTCACCATAATTCAATTCAATTTCAAAAAGTAATACATAGATAACATCTCTTAAAATATGTATTTGTTTTTTTGGCACCCCCGGTGTATATTTTCACCTCTTCCTTTTTGATAGAGTTTCATAGTACTATAATTTTTAAAAAATTTGGGCCACTTTGTAATACATAAATAAATTTTAAAAATCTGTCCTAAACTAGGCTGGTTAATATTAATATCTAGTTGGTTTCATATCAGTAAAACAATTTAATAGCTTGGGAGGTGCTAAGCTCATGACTTAAATATATAAAGATGTCCTGTAGCATAACACAATATAAAGCCAAGGTAAAATAGTACATAATAGAACAGGATTTAATACACTGGAAAAATAGCCCAAATCAGACTAGAAGAAATAAAGAATGGCACATTTGAGTGCATGAGCTCAGACAGCCTGGGTTTGGGCCCCAGCTCTACTACTTACTACCTATTTGAGCCCGGCCAGGTAACTTAAATACTGTAAAGCATGAATTCTCCTGTAGAATAAAATATATAAAAAGAGCCGTCTTGAAGGAATATACTTAAAATACTGAGCATACACGAATTACTCAATAGCTGAGGGTTTAAGATGTGGTTAGACATAGATTTTGTTTGATGTTTTTAAGTAGAGTTGTCACCCGTGCTGGAGTACAGTGGCACAATCAAGTTTCACTGCAGCTTCGATCTTCTGGACTCGGAGAAGACTTCTGCCTCAACCTCCCAGGTGGCTGGGACTACAGGCGCATGCCACCACACTGGGCTAATTTTTTTATTTTTTGTAGAGATGAAGTCTCTCTATGTTGCCTAGGCCGCTCTCAAATTCCTGGGCTCAAGCAATCCTCCCCCCTCGGCCTCCCAAAGTGCTGGGGTTACAAGTGTGAGTCTCCATGCCCAGCCTAGATATAGTTTTAACAGGGCTAGACCTAAATATGCAATTAACCAGACTGGTTAAGATTAATATCTGGTTGGTTTCGTATCAGTAAAACAATTTAATAGCTTGTGAGGTGCTAAGGAGCAATTAACTAGGCAGTGGAGAAGAAACAGCCTCTTGTGCCGCCTCCCGGGTTGGGTGAAGAGATAAGCTTGCCAGTGTGGCCTCTGCTAGCAGGTAACATGCAAACAGTATGTTCTTTGTGCATGGAATAGTGGTAAGAGCCCAAATTGTACCTCTTTTAATCACCAACCTAACTTTGTGATATAAACACCGAAACATTTGATAGAGGAACAAAAACTCGTATTTAATAAGCGGATAAATAACTTCTAACACACTGCTGGTTGGAGGTAAACCAGACATAGGAAACACTGGTTCCACCCCGGAACGTATATGTTCATAATTCAAACTAAACTGCCATCTTTCCCGCAAAGCCATCTCTTTTCCAGACTTGCCTATTCCTCTCAATACACTGAAATTCTTAGTCCTTTTACTTAAAGTAAGTTTAAGTTAAATATAATAAAACAGGCATTTGTCATATAGATATAGCTAAATTAAAATCACATGTTTATTTATTGCAGTACAACCACCCTCGAACGTGGAGGTTTAGACAGAGGTTTCATTAGATCTTAGTGGCACCCAGCTGGGTGCTTCTTCCGCCGTGGCATCTGCTGTTTTTTTGTGCCACTGTCACCAGGCAGGGGCCGGAGCAGCAGGGTCCCATGTCTGACTCTCTCATGCTCCTCCCAGTGGCTTTGCTCTGTTTGATTTCTTCAGCAGGCTTTATTTCTTAGAACAGTTTACAGAACACGTGGACGATATTACAGCAAGTTCACTGACATTTTCCATGTCGGTTTCCCCACCGCTAACATCTCCTGTCAGTGCTGTATATTGGTTACAATTAATGAGCCTATATTAAAGCCTTGTTGTTCACCAATGGTCATAGTTTTTTTGGACTTTTTGGCTTTTACCAAATGCCCCTTTCTGCTCCAGGATTTCATCCTGGATACCATGTTACAATTAGTTGTCACATCTCCCTGGGCTCCTCTTGGCTGTGGCAGTTGAGACCTTGCTTTTTCTGTGGAGTATTATCTTCCAAAACCCCCCTACGTAGTCTCTTTCTCTCTGTTTCTCCATTTCGTGTGCACACACACACACACACAGCGGGATAAATGCAGGACATACACCCTGTTCCCTCTCCCCTATCGATGACTGTTCCCTGATCACCTGGCCAAGGCTGGCTATGCCTGGTCAAGATGCCCTTGAAACTATGCATACTCATGTACTCAAGGCAGTTACCAAGAGAGTAAGCACCCTTGATCCTGCTACTTTGTTCATAATGCTATTGTTTGTGCCTTTCTCTCTTTCCCAAGGTGGGAGTATATCATCTCTCCCCCTGTCTATTGGGGAGAGCTTTGTATCAACTGACTGCCATCAGTTCCCTCTTCTCAATGGCAATAAACTCGTGTCTTTGCCAACCTGTGGTCTGGGTGATTTCTTCAGAATAGGTAAACCCTGTCTAATTTAGGGATATACACACACACACTCACAGGTGCATACCATTGTTTGGATTTCTTACCCAGGCTCTAAGGCAGAAGTGGAGAAGCTAGCCCATTCTAAGGAGAACTAGGCTCAGAAATACCAGAACAGATCCCAAATCTCAGAAATCCCAATTCCTTGACATCATTGTCAAAGCAGTCATGGGACCAGCTTAGCTTCCAAGGAAGGGTCACGCATCTCACGTCCTGATGGGCAGAGGCCCGTGTGCGAGGGAGCATGGACAGGATGGTGAGGGTGAAGGTCATCGTTAGAGTCGAGCTCCCACATACATGCTAGGAAAACACCACCAGCTGCAGCTGGCTTAAGCAGGGGCTGGTGAAATCACTAGGATAAAGCAAGAGCGCCATGGCATATTGACACTGAATTCAAATCCTTATTTAAGCTACATGTCTCAAAAATCAATTGTTGCCATAGTGTATCACATCTTAACATACATATATATTTACCATGGAATTAAATCACTCATAGAATGTTTAATGTGCCATACTACAAATGCAGTAACGATTTTACTGTAGCAAACATAACAAACATGCATATTCTAAATGAAATTAGTCTACTTTCGGCCATAGAATGAGGACCTGTAGCTCACTTTCAAAGCCTAGGTTGTCTCTAAGCGTAGAAATGGAAATACTGACACTGTGGCAACACAGCCTGAGTTTTCTGCTTTACAGGCGCCAGATTTATTTTTATATGGTGTGAATCAAATCTGTGCTGAGAGGCCAACTTGAAAATATAAAAGAGAAATTGGCAATGGAAGGATTTTGCTGGTTTGGCTGAAGTGAAGCGCTCTACAGCATTTCATTTGAGTGGAGCGTCTGACTGTGAAAAATCTTTCCAATTGTAATTTTCTTTGGCTTGCCAAAAGGGGATTATGAACCAAAGTCAATGTTGCAGGAAATGTCACCTGTCCTTTGAAAGAAAATAATAAATCAAAATGGCTTTGTTCATCATGCTTAAAAGGGAAAAAATGGTGATCCATTTTGAGGTCTTCTCTCACTTTTTGGCAAAACAGGTAAATAAAGCATGCAGAAATTCATCATAACTCTCATTTTCATTCTTGCTCATCTCAAAAGAGGAAAAAGGGAATCTCCTTTCAATGCATATTCATAAAAAAAAAACACAGAACAAAGAGAGAGAAAGAGAAATAAGGTAACTAGTATAATATGAACCTGGAAGTAGAATTCTTCAAGTCAGATATGAAGTTAAGAAAGACAGCTCTAAGTTACACTTTATTCTTTTTGCAGATACCATGGCGCAAAGCAAAAAATGTGAAGTAAATAAAAACAAAATCTGAATAGCAATTCCTCAAAAATTCTAAGTGTTGTGTATCATGCTTTACATAAATAAAGACAAACTTACTAAACAAATGCAGTACAGCTTGAAATTGTATTTTTTTTTCTGTTATAATGTATTTTTCTAGCAATTTTAGCAACGGACATTGCCTGTGATGGTTACTTATCACTTCAGAGAAAGAAAGTGATGTTTCTGCTGATCGTATAGACGTCATGCCTATGCTGATACCACTTCTTTAAAAAGAGCAACTGCAAACACTACTTTGTTTATATTAATCTGAAAATATGGAACAGCATTTTAGTAGTTGATACCACTTCCATGAACTCTGCTCATTGTTGTTTTAATCACCTACTAATGATAACATGTAGAATGTCAATGTGATGACAACTTTAGAAATAACCGTCGATTTCAAAGATGGAAGATAATGACTTATGACATTTGCTCTCAAAGGTTGCAATGATGTCATTTCAGAAGTTAAAGAAGCTGATAAGCTCGTTATAAAGGATATGTAGAATTTTGATAGAGTGTTATATCATGGGCTGTATGTACATCTTCTGGTTTGATTTGGTATTGTATAACTAACTTTTTAAACGTGGTTTTAAAATCAAGAAAGACTGCATTTTAGTTGATTTTTACTTACTGATTTTCACTGTATAAAATAAACCAAGTCAATGAAAACTATGGAAGTTTTTATTTGAGTAAGGCAGAGATAGAAAATACGCATTCCATTTTTTATCAAGCCAGGTTTAATGTGATGATTCTGAGGCAAACATCAACATTAGGATGACACAGCCTCACTGTTTAGTTCTGTCCTTTGGCACTGAAGAGTAGAATATCTCCTTTATGATTGGCAGTAGCAGGATACTGCCTGGGTGGGGGTGGGGACACAAACCAGGCAAAGTGGGGACCAAACGGAGGCCCAAACTTGACCTGTACGATGTCCACTTGTATACCTAATCCTGAATTGTACCCACATCTTTAAAATAAAATATACATGTCTAAAAAAGAGTGTCTCCTTTACGATTACAGATTTATCCTATTGAGATAAACCACAAAGCCGTTGTAAGGTTACGGGAAAATTACCTTTCCATTCAAATTTCTATTTTGAATCAAATAAAATTAGTATATAGATGAAAATATAAATAGACATTTATGTCAAGAGACCCCCCGCAAACATTTGCATGATTCCACATTGCTAGTATTTATTCCTTTACTCAGATTTCCAGACATAGTGATCAAATCTTATTTTTTATTTTTAATTGCTATTTTTACTTTTTAAATTTTTTACTATTGAGTTTTGGGGGATTTTTAAATTTTATATTAGCTATTGATTCTGGGTCAGTTTTTCATCCAACATCCCTCTGAATTTTTAAGGACATCAAAAAAGGGACTTTTTGGGGGTAGAAGTATTAGTAAACCATTTTTCCTAAACTGAATATACGTCCCAGGATTTTTCAACACTTGTCCACATAATCGATTCACAGCACCAAATAAAAGCCCAATAAACGTTGTTGACTGACTGCTTCCTGTCTAGTTCAAAAACGGGAGGAAAGTTGAACGTGTTTTGGTACAGTTCCCAGCTCTCACATTTGAACTTCTCAAAGGAGCTAAATGTGGTTGGAAGTGGTGTAAGCTATTTCAGTTATGTTACCTGGAGTATCTGAGAACAGCAAACGTATTTAAGGATAGGGCAGAATGTAAGAAAAGTGGCACTGTTTTGCAGTCAAATTATCTGATGTGTATGTCTCAACACATTAGCCCAAGTTTAAGGCGCTAAAATCTAAAACTCTAGTCTTTAAAATGTGATTTTATATAGAAAAATCTAGTCTTTAAAATGTGATTCAATATAGAAAGCATCTAGTATAATCAGGTCTGACACCGGCAGAGGTTAGACCGAGGGAAACCATTTTTGGTTAAAATGTGAAAGCTAATTGCAAAATGTACAGAGATTAAAAAAATATATATGTAACATATAAAAGTTATGAAATAGGACATTTTGAAGTCAACATGCTTCTTTATTTTTGTACTCTCTTCAAATACAATCGCTTTGAAATTTCTTGAGTTTATTCAGTTAATTAAAAAAATGAGTGTTTAAAATTAGCCAGACATGGTAATGCATGCCAATAGTTCTGGCTACTTGGAAAGCTGAGGTGGATGGATTGCCTGAGCCCAGCAGGTCAACACTGGGGTGGCCGTGAGTGTGCCACTGCACTCTAGCCTGGGTGACAGAGTGAGACTCTGACTCAAAAAAAAAGAGAATATTTAGACGCAGCTTGTATGACATATTTAGCTATATAGCACTAGCAGGAGACAAGACAAAATATGAGAGAATTATAGCTCCTTGTGACGTGATTTCTGTTGTCCTTTTTGTTTGAAACAATCTAAACTTAAGAAGCACATGGCTTTGCCAACATGAGGTGAAAACCAGCTTCAAAAATGAAAGATTAAATCAATAATTTGGTATAGCGTTTGAGAAGACTAAGCATGAATTACGTTTTAATCTAATGAAATGGATTTTTGTCTGCAGATGCAGTAAATACCTGTGGGCTAACAAGTTATTAATCTTTATTTATGAAGAACTGCTAACATTCCTGTTATGATGGAACGGCGTATTATTCCGGGGCCACTTTCTTCCAGTTCTCTCCATTCTCCTGCCCCCTTTTCCCTTGATTCCTTTCAATTCACTTCACATCCATCCTAAGGAGCCTAAGAAAGTGGCATCACAACTCCTGACCAAAGTGGTGTTCTGAGAACTGAATGCCCGTCTTCAGTACATTTTCTCACACTGTTTACCAAAAATGCTGTCTTCAGCCTCTGAAATGAACCTTCCAACAATGACATAATCTACTGACTATTTGATAATACTCTTAGAACCGGGCTTGTCATCCTCTGAAGCCGTGTGTGAACATCAGTCCCTCAGGAAACTGTCCACCCTCGCTGCAAATTGACAGCTTGTGTCAGAGCCATGCTATTTTCACGATGAGTCTTCCCGTCGATACTTAGATTGCGTTGCTACCCAGACTGTGGCAGCACTGGCATCACCTTGGAGTTTGTAAGAAATCAGAACTACTAACTCAGAACCCTGCATTTAATAAGCTCCATCGGGGATTCACGTGCAAATGGAAAATTGAGAAACACTGATCCGAAGCCACCTACCTCGCTGAAAATAACGTTCTCCTGCCCCCAACACTTGAGGCTCCTTCTGGTGCTTGTAAAGTTCTTCTTTGAATGGCCGCGTTCACATCTTTTGGATTCTTTTCCCCGCTCGGACCCTTCCCTCGGTAGGCAGCACATGGCCAGTTACACACTCCCTTGGCCATGGAGAGGCGCTGCGGGTAGTTCGTGTGCCCCTGGAAAGTGCCACACTCACAAGACTTATATGCTTAACACTTACTGTAACCATCTAAAACAAAAATAGATTTTCTTTCCCTGGTTGACCCTTGTCATTTTACACATAACTAAAATAGCTGAAATTCGCTATTAAGTATTTGCAATATGGAGGGTTTTTGCAAATATGACAACATTGTCTTCAGGCTGTTGTCCTGAGAGCAAGATCATTAGCTTTATCCAGACTTCTAGATTTTGATTAGACTGTAAATGGATTTTGAGGGTATTATAAATTAGGTTTCCCAAATGGGAATTTGTGTCTTGTCCTAAAGTCTTCAGAAATTAAAAGTCTTGAGGAAAAGAATCATTGGTAATATGGGAAGATCTGACAAACAATTAGGTAGAGAATGCTTTAGTACAGAGTTCATTCCTGGACAGGATCTTTGCTGACTCTGGTTTTAAAAAAATCTTAGACAAAAATCAAGACAAAAATGCTACGGCTATTGTATAAAAATCCTTCTCATGATGACTTGAATTATATAATTAGTGTTAAGCAGATTTTAAAATATAAGAAATTTCATGAGCTTTCTTGGCTTTAACTAAAAATAGTTTGAATGTGATAAGGATGTTCATATGTGTGTAATACTATGCAGTATGGCTCGGACTCTGACTACATTCCATATTCCATCTGGCTAAAACCCTGCTTACTCTTTTCTTCTTTAACCAGATACCCTCCTTGAAAACTTCCCTCATTTTCCTACAGGGAGCTTTTAAAATGCTCTGAATTTATCACAGAGATAAATGCCCAGAAAAGTTCATCATAATAAATGTTGAAATAGCCTCAGTGACGATTAGTAAGGAAGTGAGTAGATTCTCTTAAATTGTACAGTCATATAGCAGATTATTTTGAAACTGGAGAAAAAGTAAGATAGAATGCACTTGATCATTTGAAAAACTGTCCAGATATGCTGTTAATTTTTAAAACAATAAAAACGTTTTAGAATGAAGTGTGTAATAATTGCACTTGTGTTAAAGCTCTATATACACATAGACTGAGAAATGTAAAGATAAATAGATTGGTATCTACTGGTATCTATGGAGAGATTAAAAGGAAGATAGATGAATGGATGGATGGATAGACAGACAGACACAGAGATAAGGAAGTAGCCATGGTGCTATTTCTGGGAATTTTGAAAAGGAGTCAATAGACGCTGATAACAAAGGTTATTATTTCTGGGGAGTTCAAATGAAATGTGAAAAGTGAGACTTTTGTTTTCTTCAAAACACCTTTGCAGAGTGCTTGAACTTTTTGTGAATGTATATTACCCTTAATTTTTTATAATATTTCTTTTCACAATGTATAGCCTTTACTTTGCATCCCAAATATTCCGCCAATTGCATTCCTAGACATTTGTATGTACTTAGTTATTTATTCTCCATTTAGGCATATTGTCTATATCCACTCATTGCCTTTTGTCTGAAATAACCTCCTACTTCAATATTGCCTTACTTCACAGTTTTGAACATTAACGTTTACCTCTTAGGAAACAAATTGGTGTAGCTTTGGCAGTCACTCTTATCTACTGAACATGATTTAAGGCATTTTTGCTCTTAAGTCAGAGGCCAATTAACTTGATTTTAAAATTAATATTTAAGTTAAATTCTTCCAACATGAGAGATATTGATAAAGATTTTGTTCTAACAACAATGAATACATGTAAAAGATTCAACAATTTGAAGAAATGTCCTGGGAAAATCATGTTATAGGAAAGACTAAAGCTAATTAAACATGTTAATATCACTTAGAATACTGTCTCAAGAGAATTGATCCTATACTTAACCAATTATTAACATAGCGCCCTGGTGGCTTGAGACTATCATTCAACTTTTAAGCACTTACCCTTTCAATCAAATGGGTCTTTTACGACTCTGCAGCAGACTGGAAGAGTCTTTGAAACCTGTATACCCTCTGCCACCTAGAAATGTCCTTTTCAGTAACCACTTCCTGCAGGCGAGTCAAACCTCGCCCTCCACGCCTATACCTGCTCTCCATATTCAGCTTGCACAAAGTTGTCTGCTTCCAATGTTATCTGCCACATACTGTGATCGCTTCACTTCCATTCTATTTGTTTAGCATATAGCACTGTTTCACACAGAGGTGGGCACTTAATAAATGCTGCCAACCATGTCAAGGTAATGAGAGCAGTTTAGTTAGCAGCTGAACTCCATTTATTGCACAGGAGCTGGTTGTATATTTACTGTGCACGCTGTGTTATATGTTAATGGGAGGCTGTAAAATGATTCCATTTACTCATCATTAACAATAAAGCCATTGAACTGGATGATCTCTAAAGTGAATTGCAGGTCTAGTACTCTGTGATTCTTAATGTAAAGTTGTAAATGAGAAAACAGAGTCTCCTTCCTTGATTTAACCTCAGGTCTGCAGAAATAGAATATTTGTATGTAAAAATATTTGAAAATATGAGCAAACATTCAAGTAGTGCAGAGAAGTGCTAATGAAATCTAAAGTAATTTAAGGTGAATCCATGAAGAATGCTCTTTGGACAAAATAAATTTTCAGCTGTGTCTTTGAGGCTGTAATGAATGGAAATTAACAAAGTAAATCTGAATAAATTCCAAGTTGAGATTGGAGAAATACTCCAATGTTCAATCTTGCCCCTTCTACACTCAGAAAAGAAGTCACCTCCCATTCACTTAGAGGTAGAATGATTTCTATTTACTATCAGTGATAGGAAATGCAACTGTTTACAAAATATAAGGATAGAGTTGCTACCTCATAAACACTGAGACATGCAATAATGCATCTGACTTAAGGGGAGGGCTGGGATTTCAGAAGAGAAAGAAGAAATGGGAAGAAAAAGGTAGCAGTGTGAGGAAGAAAAGAGGAGCTCTATATGAAGTCTGGAGAATGACCAGGCAATAACTAAGCAACTCAACTTTACAGTTCTATGCTTTTGCATGATGCTGGTAGATAAGACATCTAGAAAGAAGAACATCAATTTTTTCACTCTCAACTCAAATGTGTGCAATTGAGATTTATAAGATATAACTTGAGTTAAAAGTTGTCTAACACTATTGGTCTTCTATGTATCTGCTTAGTAAAAAGCTAGACATGGCTGCAGGAAATGGTAGCCAGGGAAACTACTGGTTCAGGATGGCTAATAAATATTATCTCCTTGCCAGAAAGATGAGAGTGAAGAAAGCAATCTACCTTTCCCCTCCAAAGCATCCTACCAGCCCTACGTGTGACTAACTCCAGGAACAAAAACAAATGCAGTGAATAAAATTCAGTTTAAAAAATTTAAAATCTTTTAGAAAAACACTAAATCGATTGACCCATTTTTTAAACATTTTCCTCCAATGATTGCTCATAAAGCCTTAGAAGCTGACACAAGCTACTTGAAATATGCTCAACTCAACATATTCTATTCCTTATTACCACTAACTTGAAGCTTGAGTGAGCTAGATTATCTTTTATATATTGGATTAAATTGACTGCTATTTTCTCTGCCTATCCACAGGCAACTCAGAACTGGGCATGAGCTTCAAAAACTTAAGTTTACAAATAAATGCAGTTTTTTTGTGTTGAACCTGATAGAGATTTATTCTCCAGTTTTGTTTATTCATGTACTTGTCTGGAAAAACTATTTATAAAGAGTGTCTCTGTCCAGGTTGTCCAATGTAATTAGTAAACTAGGAATGCGATACAGCTGATATTATCTGTTTGCTTTCTAATTTTTTAAAGATCCCTTTGCGTAACAAGAGTTCATGGAAAATTAAGACTAGGGTAGGACTATAGTGTGTCTAGAGTTAGAAGACATGATTTGGGCCTCAAAAGCGTTATACTATGACACAAATTGTGAATTCTGAGATTTGTTAGCATCATACTTCAATAGAACTGGAAGGAATCATGCAGATTCTTTGGTTCAAACCCTTATATTAAAATTACAGATGTGAACAGAGTGGGATTGCCCTGAGAGTGAAAACGCCGTCCCTTAATATTGCCCTTAAAATTGCACTTGATGTATCTGTCCTGCCAAATAAGTAAGAGTTATTATGGCAAAAAATGTATAACAGAAAACCAGACTGTTTCTTCTAAATAGCCATGATGGGTATACTATTTCCATGTCTACTAACCTAGTCTACATGTGACATGGTTCTGGGCCAAGTTAAGGCTTTGATTATTTATTTTTTTGTCTCTGCATTTCTCATGGAATTCCATGTAGAGATCATGATCGGAAAGGTTTCTTTCAGTTGAGTAATTCAATCAAACTGAACTTGTTAGCCTCAAAAGACCTTAAGAGCAGGTTGATGTAATTCTCCCCCAGTCAAGATTTAAGTTGAAGAATGACTTGATACAATCCATTTGGAGCTGTTCTTTGTCCCTTAATTGCAACAGGCTTAGATTAAGTTGGTTTGGCAGATTGTAAAACCAATACAAGGACAGAGTACTGTGGCATTTTTTTGTTGAATAAAACTAGAGAATATACTTTCTAAGATTCTAATATAAGTATGTATAGCTGTGTATATGTATGTATGCATATATGTGTGTGTAAATTGTATGCACATATCAATCATTTGTATATATGTGTATACAGATACGCTTGGCTTTATTTATTCTATCATTACATGACAAAAATAGTTTCAAAGCTTCCCACGATTAACAATTTTGAATTGTCAAAGTAAAATGCTACTCTTATAAACTTATTCTTCCGATCTTAAATATTAGTTCTAAATGTCTAATCTTCTGTCTTATTTTATAAGTGCTTTTAAACGTGTTCATTTTCCTACCCACATACATCATAATTTTATAAACTTATTTTATTGAAATCCTCATTTGTTCTTTCATCTAACAAAATATGGAGTATTACTTGGTGCTGGGTGCTGATTGGCTCTGAGGATTCAGCAGTGGATCAAAGCAGACATTTCACTCAGACAGTAAACATCATAACAGAATATGATTATATATATATATATGTGTGTGGGTGTGTGTGTGTGTGTGTATGTATGTATCTATAATTTATGTGTACATACTATTAGAAAGTGGAGTAGGTAAGTACTATGGGGAAAAGTATAGGAAGTTGGAAGGGGGATAGAAAATTCTAGGGACTGAAATATTAAATAGGATGGTCATCCAAAGACTTCAATGAAAGGTTAGCATCAGAACCAAAAAGTCAATGGAGTGAGAGAGTAGTGTTCAAAGTGAATTTGAAGTGAGAGACCAGCAAAGGAAAAAACCCTTAGGCAGGAACTTGTTAGACTGGATACTCCTACAAGTTGTATGAGGAAAAGTGATATGAACTGACTCAAGCTTGAGTGGAATTACTCTGACTACTATGCTGTGCATAGGATGTTCCAGAACAAAGACAGGTGAGAATAGTTAGGACACTAATGACGATTGCAATGTGCATTATTTGTAAAAGGACAGGGAGGGAGGGAGAGATAATAGAGGGAAACTGCCAAGGGAGGGTGGGGCGCACCTCATCAACATGGGTAGTTGTGTCATCCTGAACTGTACCCCACATCTTAAAAATAATTAATTACCAAAAAAGAACCCTTAGACCCTTAAAAAGTAAGTATGCTATAAAAATATTCAGCCATTAAAAACTTTGAATGAGTTTTAATAATTTCAACTTAAGCCAGGTGTGATGGCTCAAACCTGTAATCTCAGCACTTTGGGAGGTCGAGACAAGAGGATTGCCTGGGCTCAGGGGTTCAAGAACAGCCTGTGCAACTTGGTGAGCCCTCGTCTCTACAAGAAATCAAAAAATAAGCCGTGTGTGGTAGTGCATGCCTGTAGTTCCAGCTGCTTGGAAGGCTGAGGTGGAAGGATCGTCGGAGCCCAGCAGGTCGAGGCTGCAGTGGTGGTGAGTGTGCCACTGCACTCCAGCCTGGGCAACAGAGTAAGATTCCGACTCAAAAAATACAAAAACAAATAATTTGAATTTAAAAACTACTACTGACATTAGAAAGATAAGTTAGAGATTATCTTATGGGAAAGAATAGTGGCAATAATTAAGGTTGAGAAATCCACAAAATTCATTAAAAAGATTAAAAAATGTAAATTCTTTTTAAAAAGAATAAACACTGAAACAATAGTAAAATAACACAGTGATTTAAAGGTGAGATTTTAGCACCTGAGAAATCTGAATTTTAATTCACAGCACTTGCCTATTATCTCCGAGACCCCTTTACAGTTTTTTT
>CAUYQG010164425.1:0-20569 GCA_963574415.1 Tarsius wallacei
CAATGGCTACAATTTACAGTAGCTCTGCTGTGTTCAGGAGCCCTGTGCTGAGCCCTTTGTATTCATTATTTCATTTAACCCTCCTACCACCCTGTGAGGTAACTCTTGAGCATTATTTGCCTCACTGTACAGAGGAAGGAAGGAAGGAGAGGGAAAGGAGGAGGGAGAAAAGAAGGGGGAAAAGGAGGGAAGGAGGGAAGGAGGGAGGGAGGGAAGGAGGGAGGAAGAAAGGGAGAGAGGAAAGAAGGAAAAAAGAAAGGAATCTCCAGACTCCAGAAGAAACCCTCTATTTCAATCAACAGCATTTACTGGCTTAAAGCAAAAGTGATAGAACAAGTTTTGAAAGCATGGCTATAGCCGTGACAGAGCTTAGACTTCTGAAGTCCTTAGACATCAGATCTCATGATGCTCTAAGATCAGGCCCTCCAGTACTAGGCTAGGTAGAGAAAGTCTGATGGGAAGAAGAGAGCTCAGATGATGAAGGATTTCCTGAGAAAGGGGATTTCAAATTGTGCTTTGCTTTGCTTACCCATCCCCCCAAACAACCAGACCAAACTCCAGCTAAGTCTGGGGAACACAAATACTCAAGACTTTTTTTCCCCCATGATCCCATTTGAGTTTATATGGAATATGGACTTGGGAATAAAATAGATCAAATCCTGGCTCTGTCTGTAGCTGTCTCTTCTATCTGTATGACATTGGGCCATGATCATTTCTTCATCTTAAAAGAACAAAAACAAAAAACAATAAACACCAAATATATAGAAATCCAATACTACTACCATAGATATACATATATATATATATACACACACACACACACACCAATACATATTACCAAAAAATATATACCAGTATTTACTACAAAATATCTAGAAATCTAATTCTCAATCATTCTCAATCCCTGCTGGGATAAGACACCCATACATATGCCCCCACAGACTATCTCTCACTCTGAATGTATGAATCAGGAATCTTCTGGTTGCAAGTGACACAGATCCATTTTAAACCAGGAAAAAAAAAAAACCTGAGGATGGATTTATTTGTTCAAGTAGCTGAACTTATTAGGGTCTTTTCTTAGTTTGCCCTTACTTCCTTTTCCCTGGCCTCATTCTCTCCAACTGAAAACAGCTTTCTATGAAAAAGATAACCTGTACATGCATGTTTATTGCAGCATTATTCACAATCGCAAAAACATGGAACCAACCATGCTGTCCATTGGAAGTAGACTGGATAAAACATATGTGGTACATATACAAGATGGAATATTATGCAGCCATAAAGAAGGACAATATTATGAACTTCACAGCAACTTGGATGGACTTAAAGTCTACAATACTCAGTGATCTATCACAGAAACAAAGAACTGAGTACCACATGTTCTCATTCATAATACTATAAGAAAGGGATTGGCAGTAGTGGGAAACTGCCAGGGGAGGAATGGGGGGGTGCACTTTATCAATAAGGATACCTGATCTCAAACCAGGTGAAGTGGGAACCAAAGAGAGGCCCAAACTTTACCTGTACAATGACCATTTGTATACCTAATCCTGACTTGTACCCCACATCTTTAAAATTAAAGTTAAAATTAAAAAACAAACAGGCCGGGTTTGGTGGCTCAGCCTATAATCCCAGTACTTTGGGAGGCAGAGGCGAGCGGATTGCCAGAGTCTGCAGGTTCGAGACCTGCCCGGGCAACTTGGCGAGACTTCGTCTCTACCATAAATCAAAAATTAGCCGGGCGTGGTAGCGTGCGCCTGTAGTTCCGGCTACTTGGAAGGCTGAGGCAGAAGGATTACCGGAGCCCAGCAGGTCGAGGCTGTGGTGGCTGGGAGCGGGCCACTGCACTCTGGTCTGGGTGACAGAGTAGACTCCAACTCAGAAAAAAAAAAAAAAGATAAAACAACAACAAACAAAAAACAACTTCATCCCTGCGTTGAAAAATTGCTTTAAGCAGCTCTAGGTTTTTTTTTTTTTTTTTGTCTGTATAACTTGTAATCTCAAAGAAAAACCTTAGATTGTTTCAGCAGGAATAGCTCAGGGAGGGCCTGTTCTGAACATGTGCCCTGCTCTGAACTAATGACTCTGACCAGGAGGATGAACTACTCTAACTGGGCAACTGTGGTCCACCTGGACACTGCTAAGGCAGGAGTTAGAGTGAAGGGGATAGAATGTTATTAGATACAACAAAATGTTAGTTTCCACTCCCATACCAAAAAAAGAGATTATATTTTTAGAAAAAAGAAGAGTCTTAGAAAGCAGGGCTAGAATTCAGATTCACTACTTTAAAAATGTCCTAACCTAATTTGATACATCAGTCCCACATACAATAAACATGTATTTAAGGGAGAGACACCAAAGTCTTTTGCAGATACTAAGTTCAACACCAAGTCCTGTATTTCTGTTTCCTGAGACAGGTCTGGTTGTACCTCTTTATAGCCCAGTGACTTCCATCTATAGCGGGGTTTCTTAAACTTTCTGTCCCATGGAGTCTCTGGCAATCTAGCGATGCCTATGGAGTTCGTCTTAGAATCCTGTTCTTAACCTGAGCAAATAAAATACATTTGAAATATAATTAGCAACATATTATAAAACAAATTCATGATATAGAGATATATGCACTTTATTAATGCATTTAATAGCAAGATCTAGTGGTGGATCCAATAAATACTACATTTTTGAAAGTGATGACTGTGAAAGACATTTTGAGATGTCTACCATGTCTCATATGATATGAAAATATCTGTGATTTATCAGTGACCAGAACTGCTATTACTACCACAGTCTCTTGCAATGATATTTGAAGAAAATGCTAAACTTTAGTTAGATGCTAGTGAAAATAAAGATGACATCTAATCGAAATGGTAAATTTAACTTCCTATAATATTCCCCATATGCAGTGTTGAAGGAAAACAAAGAAATTACAATTAGAAGCTTCTTCCTTTTGGGAAGAGAAGGGGAAACACTACAAAAGGAGTCCTGGACCATAGTCTGTGTTGTATGTCCTTTTAGAGGCAGACTGCAAGACTCCATGCTCTGTGGAGTGAGAACACAGCTTAATCAGAGTTGTTCCCTTTGGGAGAACTTCTTTTGACCACTGTCTTGCATATACTTCCCTAAGAAGGATGCAACAAGAACCAATTCTGTTTTAGAAGATGCATCCATTTAGCAGCCCAATGTCTGCCAGGACAGTACAGGGGCTTGTGGATGCCCTGGGAATTGAACCATTATAGACTTCTGATTCCCAGACTTTAGTGGTACTTTAACAATATAGTGCCTCGTCTCTACAATAAATCAAAAATTAGCTGGGCGTGGTAGCATGTGCCTGTAGTTCCGGCTTCTTAGAAGGCTGAGGCGGAAGAATCGCCGGAGCCCAGCAGGTCGCATGGCTGTGAGTGTGCTAAGGCACTTCAGCCTGGTGACAGAATGAGACTCCAATTCCAACCCCCCCCAAAACAAACAAACAAACAAACAAAAAAATCAATTAGCTGCCAGTCATCGAACTTCTCAACAAGATAATTGGTTAGTAATCAAAGCCAGTGGGGGCCTTAGATCCAGGTAAGCAGGACCCCTGCTCTGATTTTTGTGCCCCAAGGAGCCCTGTGCTTTGGAATTCCTTCCTAGAAATTTTCTAAATACCCCTTTGGTGCCTGAACCATCTGGGCATGGCCTTCCCTCCCCTCAGCCTGGTCCCATATGGGTCCTGGTCACTGGAAGCACCTACCTCAACATTGTCTATGTCCCATTCCGGTGTTTGGGACTTGCTAGGGGTGGTAGTGCCTCCTACCTGGATGGGGAACCCTCAGCCCAGACCAGGACCCATGCAGGTTCTGGTCCCTGTTTTTCCCCTTTGGGTCACTCTTCACCTATCTAAATCCCCCCTATTCCTCTGAGAGGTGTTGATCAGGTCCTCTGAGAAACTCTGGGGCTCTTACCTGTGGGATTGTCCTGGGCCTGGTTCCAGGAGGGCAGTCTGGTGAGCTGATCTTTTCTGCAGGCCAACACAACATTTCTTTTGCAAAATCACAAAAACCAGGCTGCCAGAATAGTGCTGACGCACTGATTTTGGGTGACACTCATCTACATTGGACACTGGGTGAGTTCAGGGCTTTGGAATACCAACCATTTATTGCCAAGGGGCTTGAATCATGAGTGCTAGCCACATGTTGGCTATTACTTATCCTTGTCCTGACTGCAGTGCCACTTTTATGCTGTGTGCCTCCCACAGTTACCACCTAGAGTAGCCACTCTGCTTCCTCCTTAGACTCCACATCACTTGCTTTCCAAGGAGAGCATGCCTATACCTTTCAGGGGTCTTCTAAACTGTTGTTCCACAAGGTCAATGGATTTTTCTGATCAATGTCCTCTCTTGCCTCCAGTCAATGTAACATCGTGCTCTCCTGGGCTGGTCTCAGGCCATGCAGGACAAGGATAGACACTACTTACCCAAGTGTGACTGCTCTTTGTCTGCCCGTGGGCCCCTCACCTATCTGCCTCCCTACTGCACTGATGTGGGTAAAACAGGGTTCTGTCAGCATTAAAAGAGATTACATTCTAGAAATGCAGTGATGACAGCCTAAAGAGATCAAGAGGAGACAGGAGTGGAAGATGTGTTGTTCCACATTTAAACTATTAACATTCTAAATAGTAAATTTGACATGACCACAAAGCAAATGATCATTTTCAATTTCTTGCATACTTGAAAAGAATTGCATTTGTGACCATGATTACGAAAGTACAGTAATGACCTTTGAGAGTCATTGGAAGCCAGTGTTCATGGTTGGCAATGTGGATGATACAGCATCATGGGTAAAATTACCAGCTCTGAATAAATGGAATAAGTACTATGAGTGAATTGAAGAGGCAAAAGATCTAGAGTTTCAATATGAACGGGTTCCAAAAAGTAATGGCATTGTGAGTAATAACTACCTTTGGCATTGCTACCTTTTTCTTCCAGTGAGATGTAAGAAATTAGCCAGGAATGACACAGTTGGCAATAAAGAACACAAAGAGATGGTTTCTGGACCCAAACAGGGAGAGTTGGTGCCAGGACACTATGAAGAATCTTCACAAACACTGATTGGACAGTAAATAAATATGTAAGTACTTCTTCTGTGCCCATCATTCTGAATCTTCATGGATGAGTTACTATACCTCACATAAGTACATGAATTTGTTGCACATATAAAAAATTAAATTGTTTATATAGATAGCCCCTGGCCCCTTCCAAAAAAATACTTGCACAAGGTCCCTGTACAACAGGGGTGGCTCTAATCAAACCTGGATGTCTTGTTGCATTCTAGTGCTTGAGCCTGGATCCCAGCCTTGTGGCTTTCTTTATTCATAATTGGTCTCGGTTTGTAGCTGATAACCCTTCATTCTTAGTCTAACAGCTTCCATCTTGGCCTCTGAATTTGGACAATAAAAAACACTGGCTAGTCATGAAGCCCGGTTAATCGGCCCCTTGCTTCCAAGCTCAAAGCTTCCATTCAATTTGAGTGAATAGCTTATTACAATAAAGATCATTATTACCTTTGTCAGGCAAAGAGTGCTCATCTGGAGATATTTAGAAGAAGCAAAGGATTTCTAATTTTCCACAGACATCTTCTGGGGGACCAATTGTATCCATCACTGTGTTCCCCTCCTCCCTGTCTTAGTGAATACCAACTTTAGTTTGGGACATAAAGTAGAACTTTTTCAATCCTACAAAATTCTGGATCATGTTTCTCAGGAATTTGAGGTTGCTGGCCACTTTAGAAAGAATCTCTCTTAGAAGAGGTATATGCTACTCCTTTTTGGCTTCCAAATCGAACAGGCATCCTTGTAGGACCTTGAGGGAAAGCAACAAGATGTAGCCCCACACTCCGCACTTCGATACTTTCCTACTAAGCCAGTGTGGGTAGGCATATTACCTGTATCTGAAGATACAGAAAGAAACAATTTGACCAGCTGCTTTGTTACCTCAAAATGAGGACTTAATTGTTGGCAAGCAGTAGACATTGACCCTAGCTATCTTAGGAAAAATGGCATTTGTCTTAGTCTGCTTAGGCTGTCGTAACAGAATACTGTAGACTGGGTGGCTTAAATAACAGAAACGAATTTTCTCAGAGTTCTAGAGGCTGTCTGAGAGCAGAGAGCCAGCATGGTTGGATTCTGGTAAGAGCACTCTTTCTGGCTTACAGATGGCTGCCATCTCTCTGTATCCTCACATGGCCTTTCCTTGGTTCATGTACTCAAAGAAAGAGAGCTCCCTCTCTCTCTCTCTCTCTTCCTGTTCTTATAAAGTCACTAGCCCTGTCAGATTAGAAACCCATCCTTATGACCTCATTTAGCCTTACTTATCTTCTAAAAGTCCGATCCTCCAAATATAGTCCCACTGTGGGTTAGGACTTCAACGTAGAATATTGTGGAGGTAAGGGAGGGAGGACACAATTCAGTCCATAGCAGTATTTATTAGAGAAATCCTGGGAAGTTCACAGAATTGAATAATCAACATAATCAGAATTTGGGATTGATGGAAACTATGTCAGCTCTGGGTATAACTAACAGGAATGCATAAAGTGCATTTTCCAGGTACTGGCCATATGAAGATTTAGCTGTGGCTCCTTTGTCACTTGTTCATTCAGCTCAAGATTCAAACTTTCAGCAAGAGAGTATGATTGGTTAAGCTTGGGTCATAGGCATAATGAAACCAATCACTCTCTCCAAAGAAGAGGATGATGTACTCTGATTGGTCAACCTGACTTGTGTGCACGTACATGCAGGTGAAGTCAATTTCATCCAGACCACAGAATAGGTTTGCCATAAAAAAGAGAAGTTATATTAGGTGGAGAAGAGGGAAAGACAGAAACAATAAACAAGGTAAATGAAAAGGAAAAAAAAAAAAAGAGATGTCCACTGCAGAGTGCCAAGATTTTGCACAAAAATTGTTGAAGTATAATATTTTTGATGAAAAATATTGCTTGACCCAAGGAGGGGGAAAATTGCTGTGCATGATCAACTTTGTCTTTTCAAGGTGACAATGACATGAGGAATTGAACTCAGACCTTCCAAGTTTTCACAGGACCTTGGAGTTTGTTTTCCAGGTAGATTAATTTCCTCAAAAGAGGAGGAAAGAGAAGCTTTCACTGCAAAAGATTTTTCATCTCTGAGTTCCCAAATTTGTCTCTTAAGAAATGACTAAAGGCCAGGTATTAGTCGTCTTATCATAAAACACCACAACTGACTGCTAAAAAGAAATCCCTATGGTTGCAAAAATAAAATAGCAAAATTAGCTGACAATCATTGAACATTTACGTTTGGCCAGCTGTGGTCACCACTGTTGAGTACCTATTTCTCTCTCTGTTTCTCTGTCTCTGTCTCTCTCTCTTTCTCTCTCTGTTTCTATTGGAGTTAGAGTCTCGCTCTGTCGCCCAGGCTGGAGTGCAATGGCATGCTCATGGATACCACAGCCTTGACCAGCTGGGCTCAGATAATCCTTCCAAGTACCTGGAACTACAGGTGCCACCATTCCCAGCCAATTTTAAAATTTTTTTCTAGAGATGAGGCCTTGCCGAGTTGTCCAGGTTGGTCTCAAACCCCTTGGGCTCAGGCAATCCTCTCGCCTCCCAAAGTGCTGGATTACAGGTGTGAGCCACAGCACCTGGCTTATTTCTCTTTTCTAACAAGGTCTTGATGTTGTTCAAGTGATTACCCTTTCCCAACCTAAACCATGTAACTTAGGGGAAGGAAACCCCTACCCTAGCAATGAAGATAAATCCCAACTCATGTAAATTAATCACCATAATCCTTTGTTCCCCCATCTGGTTCATAGACCCAGACTAAAACCAGTCACCATGGAGCACTTCTCTGGCAACAGTTATTGATTCAAAAGGAGGGAAATAACCCAGGTTGGCCCAAAGAGATGGAAGGGAAGGAACTTCTTTTCAAATTTGGGAATGGCTTGCTCTTCTCTTCCACTGGCTATGGACAAACAATCCCACTGCTCCTGTTGCTGCCAGCAGTCATCTTGTTTCCATGGGGTCCAGCTTGAGGAAGGCCAAGCCAAGAGAATGGCTGACAGATACAAGCTAGAGTCCTGATCGGGTCACATCTAGAGCTCTCTTCCCTCACTGGATTATGTGAGATAACACATTTCCTAATTGGTTAAACCATTTTGACTCAGGATCTCTGTCACTTGTAGCCAAAAGCATCTTATAACCAGATACTGTGTTAAATAAGTACTCTATACATTATCTCATTATTGTTATACAACCCTCAAGTAGGTAGTATGGTTACCTCTATCTTATAGGTGAAAAAAATGAAGACATAGAAAGGTTAAGTAACTTTCCCAAGGTTGCTTAGGCCCTGAATCCAGTCATTTTTCTCCAAAATCCACATTCTAAATCAGTAAAAGTGAAGCCAAGTGGCTTCACATTTACCAACATTCCTGGGAAATTAGAGAGAAATGGAAATGTTAGAAATCAAATCCTAATTTTTCACTGATTTGGATTAAGGCTTCAGAGGTTCTTTGTCCTTTCTGCTAATTGACCTTCAGTTGCTAGTTTGTATAAATGCCTCAGCTTCTCCATCTCTTGGCAAGTAAATGACTAATTTTCTATAAGCAAATATAACACCAGGGAATTTCCCTAAACTACGAAAAGTCAACAACGCTTTAAGCTGTAGTTTTTTAAAGAACAGGACACATCTGCTGGGGAGGATAGGAACGAAAAGTTCAAAATCTCAAATTGTCTAGTGATGCAAAAACAGGAAGTCAGCTGGCTGACATTTATGTTGAGAAGGAAATAAAGAAAGTAGCTGGTCTCTCCTTGCCCTATATTCTATAGGTTTACACTCTACAAAGAGACATAGTTGCTTACAGTGCCAGCCTTAGAATTCCAGTATTTGAATTACCATTCTGACATGTCCTAGCTCTGTAAACCTGAGCAAACTAATCAACCTTTCTATGAATCAGTTTCTAAGTCTTTAAGATGGGGATAATAGTAGTGCCGACATGTAGCATTATTGAGTTAAATGAAAAAAAATGCTTGAAGATTTATAACACAGTCAGCTATTGCTACATACTCTCAAATTCAATGACAAGCACATTAACAACTGAATCTCATATTTATGAGTCTGCTGGTGTCTGTGGATCAGCTGAGCTAGGCTAAGCTCTGTTGGGTGGCTCAACCGCTAGCTACAGGTCCAGCTAGGCTTAACTGCCAAATTACAGAGGGCCACTCAGCTCTGTTCCATGTGTCATTCTGGGGCCAGGATAAAGGAGCAGCAGAGACCCAGTATGTGTTGAAGGGAAACTTATCCCATGGCAATGGCACAAGTAAGAGGGCAAGCCCAATAGCACAAGTCCATTTCAAGCCTTTGTCTCACGATCAATTTCAATATTAATGAAGAGGGAAGGCACTGCAAAGTCACATGGCAAAAGGCATGGCTATAGGGAAGGTTGAAAAATTGGGACCAGCAATGCCATCAATAGCAAGTTCTTAGAACAGTGACAAACTCAGAAAATAGAAGTGATTGTTCTGGATTGCTATAGAACCACGTTGGAGGCCCAGAGAGGTTGCCATTCTCCATGGTGAATACTGTAGAGCAGTGGTGAACAAATTCTTGCCAATTCAAGTTTAATAAAAGAAGAACTGATTTTTGATAGCATTTATTTAAATAAAAATAGCTCTATTTATTCCCGTGTGGGAAAATATATATTCTTACAACTTAGTTTGCCTACTCATCATTGAATAAATTATAGAAAAATGTTAGTGAGAAAACTGGTACTGATTTCTGGCAACTTTAACATCGATATCTTGACAATTTGAGAAGAGTCAACTGTGAAGTAGCTTTCTACTCTTTCCTCCTGATATTAAGTGGTGAGTCTGTCTTGAAGCTCAGTTGGGTAGTACTCAGTCTGTAGGTAAAAGTTAACTCATTTGTTGATTCTCTGCCCTATCATATTGGCCACAATATGACAATAACCCTCAGTCATTCCCTCCCCACAAGAGAGACCCCTGGCCAGCCACCAAATTTGCATAGGCTTAAGACAAGCCACAGAAAAACCCAAGTGTTTTCTAAGGCCATGTGAGATTTGTTCTAGCAGTTTTCCCCTTCCTCAGTCTACCAACTCCACAATTCCCTCTTGGCCCCACACATCAGGCAAAGTTCACAAGCTGTGTTTTGATGCTCTTCTTCCCAAAGGGGTCACTACTACCCAGCTTCACATCAAACTCCTCCACAGGAGGAAATGATTCTCCCCTTTAAAAGATAAATACAAGAACACAATGCTTGAGGGAAATTCCACCTAAATAAGTCACAGAAACCAGCTGTTTCCAGACAGGAAAGCTAAAGCAAAGGTAAATGGCAGAAATAGTATATTAGAGTCATGGTCTAGCATCAGTTTGTTGAGCCTATTGAGGAAAGTCTTTATTCCACTCACCTGAGAGCTTGGCAGTCCTCATTTGTCAGCCCTGTGGTGATGATGGGTGTGGGTAGCTTTTGGATTCCCTTTACAAATGTAAGATTCTTGGTAAATGTTCAATAAAAAGTCTTTATAGGGCCAGCTTCTGATATATTTATAATCTGTAGCATACCAAATGCACTGGGACATTCAATAAATGTCAAATCTTGAGGGTCTGACTTGTTCAAGGCCAGTTTAGAAGCAACACAGATTCAAAGCTGAGGGCTTGTAGGTGATTCTCCTTCCTTTTCTATCAGTTCCAAGAGGAGACACCAGAAGATGGAGGAAGAGCTGGGTTGAGAGACCAGCACTCTTTAACCATGTAACACGTTGATGGCTGCAGGGCGTGGCTCCCCTTTAAATTTCCAACTCATGTCCAGACAGCACCCCAGACAGATTAGCCTCTTCAAAGAAACATTACAGGACACTTCGGGGGCAAAAAAGTGCAGCCTGTTATGGCTCACACATGATGAGCTTCTGGTCTTGGGCCCTGACCCATTCTACTCTTGCTGAGCCACTCACTTCCTCAAGGGTGCCTTTCTGCCTAGCTCCTTGCCCCATTCTCACATAGCCTGCAAGTGGCAGGACAGCTGTTGGAGTTAAGGTGACTGACCTCCCCCACCAATGACAAGCTTATATCTTTTTCAGGATACTATTAGAATAGACTTAAAGTTATTACCTCCTGGACAGAGAGTGCTGGCAGGAGAAAGGAGATGGGCCGGTCCCAGTTTCTAGTCTGAGAGACCCACCGATTATTTCCCTAAATGATAGGGCTGGTGGTGGTGATTTCAACAAGGAATGGTTGTCTCCCCACACCTACCCATTATGTTCAGGAGTTGCTTTATCTCCATCCAAGGCCTGACACTCTAATATAACTTCACTGTGAAATGCATTTAATAATTATACAATAAGAAAGACATCCATTGAGCAAAGTGGGGAACTGGCTTTGTTACATGTAGATTTGCATGCACTACAGACCCTATAGATTTGTTATGGCAAACATCTTTCTCTTTAACTTCATTTTTGTTCCAGTTGTGCTCTTAAGGCATGAAAAACAATGTAATCAACAAACAGGCATGGATTCTTTTGCAGCATGAGTGAGTTCAGAGTCAGTTCAAAGTTGCTGCAAGTGAAATTCTTTTGTAAAAGAATGATAAATGGAGAAAGACATGGGTTTCTCCATAGATCAAGGCATCTAACTCTAAGGAAGAAATTTGGAGATGCTAATTGTGGTACTGGGTGATGAAGGGAGCGAGAAGTGTGTAAGATGAGCAAAGAGAGATGGGAAGCTGCAGTGTAAAAAGCAAAAGGAAGCAAATTAAAAACACAATACAATGTGATGTCAACACACAAACACACCACGGCAGCTAAAATGAAAAAATAAGATAATACCAAGTATTGGATGGGGAGCAACCAGACCTCTCATACACTGCTGTAGAAGGGTAGATTGGAAAAATTCCCTTGGAATACTATTTGCCTGTTTCGACGAGAGCTGGCCATACTCATGACTCAGAAATTTCATTTCCACATATATACCAACAGAAATGCCCGTGTAAGTTCACTCAAATACATATAACAATATCCATGACAACACTATTCATACTAACATCAAGAAGGAAACTACCCAAATGCCCATCAACAGTCAAATGGATAAATGATGGTATATTCACAAAATGGAATGCTGCATGATAATGAGGTTGAACAAACTACAACTGCATATTACAATAGGAAGGAATCTCACAAACATTGCATTGAGTAAAAGAAGTCAGCCACAAAAGTTCACACTGTATCACTGTATGATTTCATTTGGATGGTGTTATGGGTTAAATTGTGTTCCCCCCACCAAAAGACATGTTACAGTCTCGACTCCCAGTATCTAAGAACATAACCTTATTTGAAAATAGGGTGGTTTCAGATGTAATTAGCTACAATGAGGTTGTAGTAGAGTAGGGTGGGCCCTTAATCTAATATGACTGCTCTTCTAATAAGAAGACAGTAGACACAGAGATACAGATACATAAGGGGAGAACACTATGTGATGATAAAGACAGAAATTGAAGTGCTACAGCTGCAAACCAAGGAACACCAAGAATTGCTGGTCAACCACCATAAGCTCGGGAGAGACAAGGAAAGATTCTCTCTTACAGGTTTCAAAGGGAGCATGGCTCTACTGACACTTTGATTCTGGACTTCTAGCATCTGGAGCTGTAAGACAATGCATTTCTATTGTTTTAAGCCACCTGGTTTGTGGTACTTTGTTATAGCAGCTCTGAGAAACTAATACAGATGGCAAAACCAGTCCATGCTGTTAAAAGTTAGAATACAGTTAACCTCGGTGGCAAGGGGCATGAGGAGGGGTGGGAATCTGTGTACTCCTCTCTATGGATGTGATAATTTAATGAAAAGTTCTCTTGCACTCTCTCTCCCTCTCTCTCTCTCTCACACACACACACACACACACACACACACACACACATACTTAGGGACTTCTAGCTTAAGGTGGGGCCAGGTTCACTAAGAAGGGGACCTGTCTGCAACAGGCAGAGAAACCTAGCAAGTATTCTTAAAAGTAATATTGAAAATTCATTATGTGCAAAGTACTATGCTAGGCAACACAGTGATCAGCTAATTCCTCTCCAGATCCCCCTTCAGTCTCTAACCTGGAGTTTCCCTGTTCTCCTATAGGAGAGTCCCATGATTTCCAGACACATCTGCCTTCCTAGGCATCCATTTATCAGTGATCCTTTCTCTAGTAGGGCAGGGTTGAATGGTGGTTGTGCAGACTCTGGGCACACCCTACTTGGATTCACATCCTGGCTTTGCCATTTTCTAGCTGTGTGACCTTAAACAAACTATTTGGCCTCTCTGTGACCTGGCTTCCTCATCTAAAAATGGCGAAAATAATGGTATCTGTACCTCATAGGATGTCTGCAAAGATTAAGTCAATTAATATGTGTAAAGAACTCCATTTGATAAATGTTGACTGTCATGGCTCTCAAGATGCCTTCAACATTGGATGGCAGACACCCCCAGTGTTAATCAGTGTCCAGTTCCCCTCTACTTCCAGAAATATGGAGGATTTTACTTTTCTGTCCCTTATTTCTTTTTTACTGAGAAACAATTTACATATAATAAAATGCACAGTTATTGTTATGAGCTGAATTGTGCCCCTTCCAAAATTCATATGTTGAAAACTTATCCCCCCCAAATCCAAATGTGACTGTATTTGGAGAAAGGGTCTTTACCGAGTAATGAAGTTAAAATGGGGTCATTGGGGTGGACATTAATTTAATATTATCAGTGTTTTTATAAGAAGAAAAGATCTAAACACAGACAACACACAGAGGCAAGGCCATGTGAGGACACAGTAAGAAGGTGTCTGCAAGCCATGGGAAGAGACCTCAGGAAAAACCAATCCTTTCAACACCTTGATCTTGGACTTCCAGTCTCCAGAATGTTAAGAAAATAAATTTCTGTTGTTTAAGCCACCCAGTTTGTGATATTTTGTTATGACAGCCCCAGCAAACTAATAAATTCATTACATGTTCAGTATGAATATTCAAAATCTAGAATATTTGTATAACACTAGAAAGATTTCACATGCTCCTTTTCAGTCAATGCTCTCTACCCCATAAACAACCACTTTCTCACTTCTTTCACCATAGGGTAATTTTGCTGGCTCTAGAATTTCATAAAAATGAAATGATATAGTACATACTTCTTTGTGTCTGGCTTCTTTTATTCAACAAACATTTTTGAGATTTATCCATGTGGTTGCCTGTATCATAAGTTTATTATTTTCCATTGCTGAATATATTTCAATATACAAATATAGCACAATTTGTTAATATATTTACCTGTTGATGGATACTTGGGTTGCTTCTTGTTTGTGGCTATCATAAATAAGGCTGCTGTGAATGTTCATATACAGGTAATATTGTGAACCTATATTTTCATTTCTCTTGGGTAAATAAGGTTAGATGTGTTATTATAAGAAGCTATCAGTTTTCCAAAGTGGTTGTACCATTTTACACTCCCATTAGCAGCATATGAGTTCTAATTGCTCCACATCCTTATCAATAATTGCAGTTATCAGTCTTTTAAAAATTCTAGTCATTCAAATGGATGTGAAATTTGTGTTTTGATTTGTTTGTGCTTTCTGAACATAAGCTGGCTGAAAACTCACTAGAGAGCCAAGGCTACCAGTTCAGTTTATGTAAAAACAAACAAATAACAACAAGGATTTTCTTTGTCTCTGTTTTACCCATGAAAGGAATATCCCATTTGTGGATAATGCTTGAGGCTCGACAAGCCTCATGAGAACCCCCCTGCAGTGTTCAGACTCTTACCAACAGGGCCACGCAGTAAAGATCTTAGGAAGGCACTGACCAGGGGTATGAATCTGCAAGTCTGAGAATGTAAGTGACTTGAAATTGCAGAGACAAATATCAATTCATATCAATCAATATTTATTGCTGAGTAAATACCTACAGTATGGAAGGTGTTCCCAGGGGATCCAGGAGGGGAGCAGACCAGACTCTGAAAGATTTACTTTTCTTGATTTTGCATTATCTGTGCCTCCAGCCCCTTCCATTAGCATGAATAATTAACAGCTGACAGAGCTATCAGCCTCAGTAAGAGCTTGCTTAGGATTCAGAGTTTGTCATGTGCCAAGGAAAAGAAAAGGTTCAAGCATTTGAACAGATGATCAGGATGATGACGATGGTGAGGAGGAGAAAGATGAAGCACATTAAGTACAAATGTCATACAGCCCCTTAGTTTCTGTTTGTCTTATAAAATTGCCTTTAGATGCACATATAATGTATGAGCACTAAATTAGAAACAGATAGAGGAAAACCTTTCAAACTACCCTCACCCTTTCCTACTCCCCTCCCTTCCCCAGAGAGTAGCTGGAGTTAACAGTTGAAGTGTGTTCTTCCAGACCTTCTAGAAAAGTATTTACACACATAAATAAACATACATAGATTTCCTTTTTAAAATATTAATGGGAGTCTATCCTACATATTATCCAAATTATGTCCATATTATTATATCTATATTGTTGTATCTTTTTTTGCAGTACATACCAAGGACTCAATTATATAGACACACCACCATTTATTTAACCACTCTCCTATATATGAGCATATAGGTCAATTTCGTTTTCACTACACACACACACACACATATTTGATCCTTGCACAATGTGGGGCTAGGGATACTGACTCCCTCACACAGTAAAAAATCCACTGCAAAAATCCACATAAAACTTTTGACTCCCCCCAAACTTAACTACTTATAGCCTACTGTTAACCAGAAGTTTCACTGATAACATAAACAATCTATTTACACATATTTTGTATGTTGTATGTATTATGTACTTTCATCTTACAATGAAGTAGACTAGAGAAAATAAAATGCTATTAAGAAAATCATAAGGAAGAGAAAATATATTTACCATTCATTAAGTGGAAGTGAATCATCATAAAAAGTTTTATCCTTCTTGTCTTCACATTGAGTCATCTGAAGGAGGAGGAAGAGAACGGACTAGTCTTGGTGTCTCAGGGGTGGCAGAGGTGGAAGAAAATCCATGTAGAAGTAGGTCTGCATAGCTCAAACCTGTGTTGTTCAAGGTCAACTGTGTACACAAGCAATGAGACAGTTTCCAGAGGCTGGCTTGGAAGAGACTTGGTAAGCCAAAGCCTCTGACCATTTTAAATGTTGTTAGAAGCTGTCAAATTGCCCTCCAAAATGCCCTTGGCAATTAAAACTCCCACCAAGGTGTACAGTAGTGCCCATTTTCCTCCCACTGTCCCCAACACTGGATATTATCAACCCCTTTAATGTTTGCCAACCTAGTGGATGAAAAATGACCTATAATTTCTGTTTATAATTGCATAGTACTGATTTCTAGTGAGGCTAACTATCTCTTTATATTTTTTATAACTGCCATCAAATCTGTCGTTAGGAAAACTGATTGTACTCTAGTATTTTTCAACAGAAGGAAGAGGGAAAGTGAAAAATGTCCCTCCTGGCCCAGTCATCTGGTCCTTGGTGTGTGGTGCTGAAATCCAGCCAGAATGAAGTTGCTCAAACCTCTGGCAGTGTCTTGGGAAGGTGGATTTGTTCAGCTGTGTTCAGACCCCAGTAATTAGCTGATCATTTGGGCATTTAGCTGAAACATTCTGCCAAGATGCTGTTCACTCTAAACTCCCAATGAACAAAGGATACACTTTGGTCCTGTTTGTTTTCAGTCCTGGAAGGAACTCCCCCTTGTGTAAGCACCATATTCTGGGTGCACTACCTGTGGTGATGAAGATGAATGAAGACCATCCACTCAATCTTTGGTTCCAAAACCAATTCCCAAGGGTTGTTCAGAAAACGCTGTGAAAACAAACAAAGCAATGTTTCCAGGGCTATCTAAACAGCACTGAACTAAAATCCCACTGCCCCATCCAGACCCCAGTCCTTCTCATTGACGTCTAATTTCCTCATTCTTTTTTCTTCTGCAGTGAAAAAAGACCCTTTCCAAAGCTCCAACCTAATCACAGTATTCCAATAATAGTAATAGTTTGTCACAACTGAGCACTTATGCTGTACCTGGCACTGTGCTAAGTATTTTACCAGCATTATCATCAATTAGATGATACATTCATTGCTTAAAAACCCCCAAAGATGCCTTCTTTCTGTCACTCACACACACACCCAACCTGCTCCTTTCTCCAGGCCCTACTGTTGCAATGCCTGGAATTTTCTCCTCCAGATCTAATACATGGCTCATTCTCTCACTTTGTTCAGGCCTTTCTCAGAGAGGGCTTTCCTAACAACCCTACCCCAAATAGTACTCCTTGTTCCTTGCCATTCTTTGTCCCCTATCCTGGTCTTTTTTTTTTTTTCCTTTTCTTCATGGCACCTCTCATGATGTGATATTTCATTATGCATTTGTTAGTTCTCTGCTGTCTCTTACACTCAACTATAAGTTCATTGAGAGCAGAGACTTTGTTCAAGTCTAAATTTCCTGTGGCTAGAATAGTGCCTGGTGTGTGGTTGGTGCTCAATACATCTTTGCTGAAGGCATGCATTTTAGGAGCAATTTGGCAACATCTTGTAGAATTAATATGCAGATGCCCTATGACCTAGCTCTCCTATCCCTGGGATTATGGCTGAGAAAAATGTATACACAGATCTGTGAAGGGACAAATGGGCATGTTCTTTATGAGAGGAGAGAGTTAGAAGCAACTTAAGTGTCCATTATTAGGGAAGCTGATCAGAAAAATGAGGTTCATGTACACTATAGAATGCTATGCTGCATTAGAAAAATAATGAAATGCATGAACACCAACATGCATAGATCTTTAAAAAGAGTGTTGAGTGAACCACATAAGAAAGAGAATGACATTTATAGCATAATATCATTTATGTAAATTAAAAACACATATGAATAAATAACACTGTGTGTTATACCAATACAAAAGAATATTTAAGGTTACTGCTTATATGCCTTCAAGAGGGCATCTATGGGGGAAGGGAATGAACCTGGGGAGTTGAAGCTTTGAAGAGAAAGAGAAAGAAAGCAAAGTGAGGATCTTGGATGGACCAATGAAGATGGCGTTTGCAAACTGGGGGACATGACTAACAGAGCTCACTCAACCTTAGGTTAAAAAGGAAGGAAAACTTAAAATACAATGTCTTTTCCCTTTTCTCCATCTGACATATTCCACTCAGTCTTCAAACTTAGCACAGATATCATCTCTGTTTTGAAGCTTTCTTTGACCTTTCCCATAGGATTAATTCCTCCTTTATTGACAGTCCCATAGTATTTTAATGATACTTTTATTTTAGCATTTATAACATTGTATAATAACTATTTCTTTACATATCTGCCTTCTCCATCAGGAGATAACTGATGTGACTTATTAACTGTTGTACCCCAGGCATCTAGAATTGGCGATGAAAAAATTAATGGTGAGTTTAAGCAGACATACGTTGCAAGGCCTCAAGAATTACTGTAGCTGGAACTTAATTTGCAAATTTAGTGATTTCTGAATCAGCCAATGTCTGATTGGATGAAAATACAGTTTCTGAACCTGGGATTGGACTTCAAAGTCAGGCATTTTGTTTATCATAGGTGGAGAAGAAACAGGTAGGGTACAGCCAGTGTTACCTGGAGCACCTCCTGGACCAGTAGCCTGCCACCTAACAGAATAGAGAGGGGAAGAGTGGGAGGCAGCAGGCTACAGACTTATCCACTGGACTGGGGTGCATTCTAGGGTTGTTGGCTCAGCTGCAGGTGCTGCTAGAGGAGGTGTGTTCTTCAGGCTGAGTCCGGCACCAGAAGTTAAGCCAATTCTAATCTAGATTCAAGCAAACAACAATTGGGATGAGGAAGCTGTGACTGAGAATGGGGTCCGGGAACTAGTGATGAATAGGGCATGGAAGTCCAAGCTGCCAGGATATGTTGCCAGGGTCCAGCAGTAGACGGCAGTCCATTGCCCCTGGCAGGACGTTAGTTTCTGGTAGGGTTGATGGTATCGATTCTTATACTCATGCACTAGGCAGACTACTGTTGAATGCACAAAGGGAACAGGGACCATGGGAGAGGCTGAGACAAGAGAATTGGGATACATGGGGTGGGGCTGAGAGAGTTGGTCTTGGGACTGAGGCCCACATATGGTCAGAATCCTAGCTGCAGAAAAGTTGATGCTGAAATCCAAGGCTCTGAATAGCTGGAGCTGTTGCAAGAACTGGGGCTAGCCATGAGAGTTGGAATGTCAACTGACTCTCAATGTGTGGAGCATTGCCGGGCTAGAAGTTGAGTAAGGCCTGCCAGGCTCAGTTCTTTTCTGCTGTAACTCCAACTTGCATTGTTATCTTCACCCCACTTTCAGTGCTTTCCCTTTTTTTCATAAGCATAATTTAAAAAATGTTAACATTTGCCAGCACTTGCTGAGTGCTCTTAGAATGTTCTAGATGTTTTCTATGGCTAAATTTGTGCACAAGTCCCCTGAGGTGGTATTTTGAGAGTAAAACTGACACACAGAGAGATTAAGTGACTTAGCTAGATAGCAAACCTGGTATTTGAAGCTGGCAGTTTAACCCCAGAATGCATGCACACATTCTTAACCACTGTGCTGTACTGCCTTGCTAAAGTGTGTGTGTCTAGGATGAGATGGCAAGAAGGACCAAAATTCCCACCATCACTTCCAAAGGACATCATAACAGTTAAGGAGCATTTGCCAGGAGCCAAGAGTGACCTATTTTCTTTGGCCACTGAGTCTCCTCCAGATTAGAGATAGAGCTGGTTAGAAATCAGATGTGACAGCTGTGGTCAGAGCTCTAGCTTCTGTTGTCAGAGACACAGGTGACCTCAGATAGCTCATGGATGTGGATGACTCAGTCCTCAACAGGCCAGCACAGAAATCTTCCCTTCTCAGGCTTTCTCTGGGTGGGTCACAAATGATGCTCTCAGAACAGCCAACAGTGCACTCAGCACCCTTGGTGGCTGCAAGTTCCATATTGTGCTGGGCCAGAAATCAGTGGTACTAGGGCCCCTGCTCTGAGAGCAAGTGACTGGTGGAAACTCAGTTCTGTGACTTTTCAGACTCAGTTCTGTGACTTTTCAGAGAGGAGGCAGCAGGTGCTCAGAACACAGGCAAACCTTAGCCAAGTGTAACACAGGCTGTTGGTGCCCACCCATGCCCCTTCTCTTACTATAACAGTGTACACAGGACCACCTTGCAGCTGCCAGCACCCACATCTTTTTTTTTCAATATTTTAAATTTTGATATTGTGGGGTACAGTTAAGGGTTAGGTATACAAATATGCTTCGTTCAGGCACCCTTGTTGATAAGGGGTGTCTCCCCGTCCCCAGACAGATATTGACTACCATTAATCCCACCTCCCTTTCCCTCCCCCCCATAGTTTCCCACCACTGTCAGTCCTTTTCTTTTTTTTTCTTTTGAGTCGGAGTCTCACTCTGTTGCCCAGACTGGAGTGCAGTGGCCGCTCCCAGCCACCGCAGCCTCTACCCGCTGGGCTCCGGTGATCCTTCCGCCTCAGCCTTCTGAGTAGCCAGAATTACAGGTGCGCGCTACCACGCCCGGCTGATTTTTGATTTATTGTAGA
>CAUYQG010164426.1:0-13207 GCA_963574415.1 Tarsius wallacei
CCTCAAGGTTCTTTTGCTTGAAGTTTTTCTAAATTTCTGCTACATATCCATGCAAACACACGTACACACAGATACCTCATTCACCCATACCCTTTGTAATGTTTAGGTAGCAGTAATGAAACATGGAGTCAGGCCAGGCACAATGGCTCATGCCTGTAATCTCAGCACTTTGGGAGGCTAAGGCGGGAAGATTGCTTGAGGCCAGGAGTTTGAGACCAGCCTGGGCAACATAGCAAGACCTTGTGTCTACAAAAAAAAATTTTTTTTAACTAGCTGGGCATGGTGGCACATGCCTGTAGTCCCAGGTACTTGGGTGGCTGAGGCAGAAGGATCACCTGAGGTCAGCAGTTGAGCTGCAGTGGGTCTCTAATGTGCCACTGCATTCTGGCCCAGGTGTCAGAGTGAGATGCCAACTAAAAAAAAACTTGGGAGGGTAATCAGAGAAGGCTCTCAGAACTGCCCATGCTAGCAAAACACACACACACACACGCACACACACACACACTCATACACACCAAGGGCGCCAAAAAAAAAATACACATTTTTTTTTTGTTGGAATCTCACTCTGTCGCCCAGGCTGAAGTGCAGTGGCATGTTCATGGCCACCACAGCCTCGACCTGCGGTGCTCAGGTGATCCTTCCACCTCAGCCTTCCAAGTAGCTGGAACTACAGGCGCATACTACCACGCCTGGTTTATTTTTGGATTTATTGTAGAGACGAGGTCTCACCAAGTTGCCCAGTCTGGTCTCGAACCCCTGAGCTCAGGCAATCCTCTCAGCCTCCCAAAGTGCTGAGATTACAGGCTTGAGCCACCACACCCAGCCAGTATATACATTTTAAGGGATGTTATCTATGTATGACTTTTCAAAGTTGAAATGAATTATGGTAGTATGACATTCGCTCAAAAGATGGCATTAATCAAATGAATGCTAGTGTCACCATGCAACTGACAGGACAAAGAAAATGGCAGAAGCATGGGTGACGTTAGAGGAGCGCTAGACTGTTTTGAAGTGGTATTTGAAATTTGAGAGCGTTGTGGAAGTACAATGACAATGAAGGCATGAGTATGCAGCAGAACCTCCAACACGCCTAACAATTGCATGCATTCGTGATAACTGTAAGACGCCAGGTAGTGTGATGTGCACAAGGAACGATCCAGGAGGCCTTGCACAGCAACAAGTCCTGCAGTAGCTCACAGTAATCAGAAGCGTCTGGATGCTGATGGGAACCACTTTGAGCACCACTTGTAATGCAGAAGTCAAATGTGACTTGTATTCATCTTTTGTTATTGGTCTATATTGAGTATTACAATTTTAATACAATTTTATCCTTTCTTAAAATGTGTGTGCTTTTTTGGCACCCTCTGTATGTATGTGAAATATGGAGTCAGATCAAAGAGGGTAAAATAATTTCCCATGTCCCTTTCAGCTTTAATGCTAGGCAACAACCCTCGTGTCCTTATCAGACATATAGCTGAGACAGAAATTCCTAACAATGGGCAGAAAGCAGAGGTGCACTTCCCCAGCTGGACTTTCTGACACTGCCCAGCTGGTGGCTTCTGGCAGCTACTGTGTTGTGTTCTTGTAGAGATACGTAAGCAATCTCAGACATTTTCCTTGTTTTCTAGTTTCTCCGTCCCACAAGGAGTACCTGGGAAGGCTCCACGGGTGTTGGGTAGATGGCACTGCACGGTCTCTCTCTTGGGGACAGGCAAGAGTTTTCTCGGGAATGTTTGTGTTTGTCAGACAACAAAGGAGAAGCTGGGAAGAGGAGAGAAAGAATCATCAGAGTGTGTGGCAGCTGGCCACAGTTCCTGGTGCCTGGAAGGCTCTCTAGGCACTCTTAGTCTCCCCCACATTCTGGCACTGACCTCTGGCACTCGACGGAGCAGAACTTGTCACATTAGGCGAAGCTGAGTGAGTAGAACTCAAGCTTGAGGTAGATGGACTCGGCTGGAAACACACAGGGAGCTGTTACCACAGCCTAATCAGAGGCTTCCCATAACATTGACATGCTTTCAAAATAAAATCATCAACATCTTTTCCAAATGATCAAAAATAAAGGTCATTTAGAAATAGAGAAAAATCTTACTAACTCAGAGAAAGAGGTATGCCTGTGTTAATCAAGAACCTGAAATTTTTAACTATTGCCAAAGGAATGCATTCATGTTCATTTCAGCTATAGGCTGTGACTTCTTAGCAGCTACAGGACATTCCCCAACTCAAGTACAAACAGAATGACTTTCAGCCTCTGATACACAAATAAGCAAGTGCTTCTAAAAGGCACAGGATGTGCCTTCTCATCTTCACGAATGCGTTAAAAGCATGAATTTGGAAATTTGTATTATGCCTCCTTTCCAAAGACAGTGGTGAGCATAAATGCTGTATTAATTGTGTCTAAATATAACATTTTGTTGCAAGAGTTACACTGGCTCTAAAATTTCTAAAACTACATTTTTTTTGCATAAAAAAACTTCTTAGAAATGTTCTGACATGTATGTAAGTAGAGAGAATTTTGCAATTTTGCAATTTTTTCTGTCTTACTATAGAAAAAAAAAGTCACTTGGAAATGCTAAGAGCCCTCTAGTGTATGGTGAGCCCTAGACTGAAGAAACGGCCAGAGGCAGGTCTCAGAGGTGACCCCTGTGTATCTTGCCTGGACTTTTCCATCGCTTGCTCCTGTCTTCTTAGAGCGATGGGGCAATTTTGAGGGTAACCTCTTTGTAGACTCCAGGGACCCATAAAGCAACAAGAGTGTTCAAAGGTTTGTCCTTAAGTCAAGTTCTTGCTTGTAGGACTGTTCATTAGCACAGCAGAATGAACAGAAACTCTCATGATTGAGACAGAAAAGGAATAAACACGACCAGACAAAAAGCTAATTAAGTACCTGCATGTTAAAGACTTCATCAGAGCTTTCTGATTGCCCTGTAATATTGCTTACTTCAGCAGAAGCTTGTGAGGACAGTGAGGAGGAAGAATATCGGTTGACAGCTGGGTAACTTAATGGGCTGTTTCAGGAAAAAAAAAATGGTCGTTAACTCAGTCTCTGAATTGCACTTTATCACATGCTGGAATGGTATAAAACCAAAGGGGGGAAAATATATCCCATTTTGTTGTCTCTTGTTTGCCTCAACATAATCAAACGTTTGAGTTTATTTATTTCTCATGCTGTTGCTGTTTCACCAATGGCAGATGTCTGCAGCTGCCTCGCGGGTTAATTATTTCATTAAGAAATAGTTTCTTTGACAAATTTGTGCCATAAAGAATGAGAGAATCATTCCAGATCATCTTGTGGGGCTGCCAAATTGTAAGATAACACGGAATATGACTTACCTGCGTCTAGGAATTACCCTGGTGCCATCTGGGCTCATAGAAGCAGGTGCTGAATTTCTACACACACGAGGGCTTCCATTAGGAAAATGGACAGGACTGGCTTGTATACAAGCAGAGAACTCCTAAAGACGTGGTAAAGAAAATATTTCTGAAACAGTAATAATATAAGTGAAATAACTTAGGAGATATTTTAGTATTCCAGATACGCATCCTAATTGTCATAAAATCTTTACACAGGGAGCTATTAAGGTAAGTTCCCGTATCATTGAGTTTTCCCTCACTTATATTTTTGTTTTCCTGAAATGTAAGCATGACACATCACAGACAATGCAACTTTAATAATTGAGGGCTCCCTGGTAAAATGGTGCAGTTTGGTAGAAATACCAAAAGATGGCACTATTGGATATATCATTGTCCCTCTAACAAGCAGCAAATGGTTGTGGTCAGGCTGCCCTACTATGGACATGTGGTGCACATACCTGTATCCCTAAGCTTGACTTCATCACAAAGAACTGGTCGACTAGCTTTTTGTGAAGGGGTCTCATATCTTGAGGTACAAACTTCTCATGTACGGCCAAACCAAATTCCAGAATCTGTGCCTTGATAACATAAGGAAAAAAACCTACATCAATGATTACCTCTTACTAAGTGCCTACTCCATGCCAAGCACTACACTATGCATTTTGCTCACATTATTTGCTAATCCTCTGTATCTGACAAGGAAGGAACAATTGTCACTTTATGGGTGAGGAAGCTGAGGTTCAAAAACCCCTGTGTGGAGTAAAAGGCAAATGGGGATTTGAACTTAGGTCCGTCTGATTTCAAAGTCTTAATTTTCTTACTACTCCAAGCTTCTTTCCCCTGTATTTGAGATCTGTAATGACAATCCTTCTTAACAGTATGTGTCCCTTGGGTCACTTCCTAACCTCCACAGGAGGGGACAGGGAATGGGGTAGAAACTGGTCCTGTTAGGAGGGTCAGGTGATTCTCCCCTAGGCGTCTAGTCTCTGGATGGCACCCTCTGTTCCACGTTACCCTACTCTCTGCCATCAGGTTCCTCTGTGCTCATCCATCCCTCCTACAGATTTTCAAAATCTGTCAGGGAGGATGGAAAAAATAAACAGGAATTCTGGAACAGTTGCTATGCTTCTTGTTTTTGTTTAAAATATCATTCCTATCCATCTATTATAATGAACAAGGGAGCAGTTCCTACTAAAAAAAAATGTTTTCCCGCTGAGGACCCATAAACACTCTACTTTGCTTTGTTCAGCCATCAATAGAGTGTCATCCCTTTGATTTGACTAGCAGCTGTCTTTGACATTGTAAAAATGCCCCCTGTGCTAAAGTGGTCAAAAGAACAGCTTCCATAAGTCAAAACAAACTCCACATCACCACAAGTTCTTTTATCTCTGCAGCTCATGAAGATTCTAATGAAAGCCCAGGTCATACAGGACTGACCCTGCTGGATTCCAGCATCTAGCACCTTCCCTAAGGGACAGGAGTATGGCAAATCCTGCTCCAGATGACACCCTCCGCCAGCACATGTGCACAATAAATACCAAGGACACCTCTGCAAGGAAGAGTTGGAGTGGAGTGTGTGTCTGAAGCATAAAGAAAGAGGCCAGATATGGAACATAGGAATAGAGCCTAAATGTAGGGGCCATGAGCCTTTTTCATTTTGAACAACAGCTGTTAGGCCACCTCCTTTTTTGTTCAGAGAATGTTACACGGTGGGCTCCCCAGTAGGTAGACTCTGGCATAGCAATCAGGATGTTTACTGGGGAGAACCTTGGTATTGCTGCCTGTGGAGGAGGGTCAGAAGCAGGACCTGACAAAAAAAAAAGAAACTGAGCCGAACAGTGGTCCTAACAGCCACTGCCAAACCCAGAGGAACTCTGCAACTTTAAAAAAACATTAAAAAAAAAATTTTTTTTAGAAATAGGGTCACATTCTGTTGCCCGGGCTGGAGTGTAGTAACATGATCATAGCTCACTGCAACCTCAAACTCCTGGGCTCAAACGATCCTCCTGTCTCAGCCTCCCAAGTAGCTGGGTCTACAGGTACTGGTTAATTAAAAAAAAAAAAATTTGTAGAGATGGGGTCTTGCTATGTTGCCCAGGCTGGTCTTGAACTTCTGGCCTCAAGCGATTCTCCCCACCACAACCTCTGGAACTGTAATGGTCTGTCAGAGTTGTCCTGTGTTGGGCCCAAATAGTCAGGCTGTCTTCTCTTCAGTCTGGGATATGGGCCATTGAGAAGGTAGTGAGCTTGGGCCAGGTGGCTCTCTGCAGCTGAGGCAATCCCTGAAGGGCCTGACATCTGCAGGTGTCTGTAGAGGGTAGTACTTCCTGCAACTGAGGCAACAAGTCCATCCTGGAAGGAGCATTAGGCAGTGCATCTCTGTGTCTACTAGACAGTTATCTGAACTACTGTGCAGAGGCCCAGAGAAGGATGGTGGTCTCTCTAGTTCCACCCCCCACTTGATGGTCTCACAAAGATCATGTGACTTGTCCATGGTCACATGTCAGTCACTTGTACCACTAGTCCTATGACAGAGATCTCGCGTTTCCTAGGCCATGGCTCTTTCCACAAGATCCTAGGAACATAATCAGTCAGGACAAGGAGTAAATAAAGGCTCCTCGATTTTATTTTTCTTGAGAGACTTTTTGGCCCCGAGCTCCTATTTTAATTCTGAGGGAAAAATTCAGTCAAGCTGAATATAGCAGATATACTTCTGAGGTAAAGAAATTCACTCACAAGAGACTGCAGGTAATAAACAGAAACTTAACCATCAACAAAGGTTCAAGTCATTCCATAATCCTAACACTTCTGGTCCCAACACCAAGATAACTCTTAAATTTATGCAAATATTCCAATATCTGAAAAAATTCAAAATCTGAAACATTTCTGGTTCTAAGTATTTCAGATAAAGATATTCAACCAGCCGGGCTCGGTGGCTCAGCCTGTAATCCTGCACTTTGGGAGGCTGAGGTGAGTGGATTGCCTGAGCCCGCGGGTTCGAGACCCGCCTGGGCAACTTGGCAAGACCTCTTCTCTACAATAAATAAAAAAATTAGCCGGGCATGGTAGTGCGCGCCTGAGTTCCAGCTACTTGGAAGGCTGAGGCGGAAGGATCGCTGGAGCCCAGCAGGTGGAGGCTGTGGTGGCCAGGAGCGGCCACTGCACTCCAGTTTGGGTGACAGAGTGAGACTCCAACTCAAAAACAAACAAATAAACAAAAACAAGGATATTCAACCTATAAGGGGCTGCCATAGACTACTCATTGTTAAATTAATTTTTGCATCCGAGTGGGAAGAAAAAGTAGAAGTTAGCAAGTTGGAATATATTACAAGAATCTAACCCTTAATTGCCAGCTGATGTAGAAAACCATGGAGATGTGTCTCTGGGTAAGTGAGCACATACCCGGCAAGACAGAGAGAAGGTGAGTGGTTTCTGCCTCTCTTACCTGCTCAAGCATCAGCTCTCTTAATCGTGCAATCTTCTCCCCATCCTCAGGGTGACTTAAGATATATTCTTTTACAAAGAATGCCTAGTAAGAGAAGAGATAGTCAATCTACTTCAGGAGAGTTACAAGGGATATGAAAGACACAGTTGTTTTTAAAGACCTGGTATCCACAAAGAAATGACACCATTATAAACCACATTTAGAGACAGATGGAGTGATTCCTAGTGTGGGCGATTGGTCAGAACGGGAACAGAAGGAAATGATTGTTAAAGGAAGTTCAGTGATTGTACAGTAAGTATCCTTTGTAAAATAAAGAACCAACCTAAATCAATAAGCTGTATGGCTGTACCCTAAAATAAATTGCATTAAGATTCAGTATGATCTTGATGGTAACCTCATCTTCCAGGCTATTAAGTCTTTCTGTTTAAAATTAAGAGGGCAGATGAAAAGTCCAATTAAAGTATCTTCTAAACAAGATCAGATTTTTCTATGCCCATTAAAACTTTGCTCGGGAAAATTATTTTGTATGGACATTCATTAAACAATCCTGATCTTCTTACTACTTTTACTCATCCAAGGACACACACACAAACACACACCCCCTTTTATTCTCAAAATACCACAGTTTGGGAAAATGGAGTAAGTGGGCACCACAAATGACTGTATATTTGCCCTATTTAACAAAGGACTCTGTGCCAACTGCAGCCCTATGTTTGCATATGGGTACATAGGTTGAAAAAAAAATTCATGGAAGATTCCATAACTGGAAACCTGGAAACTTTCTCTCAAACAATACCTACTCCTTACCTCTTGGTACCTGGAAACTCCCCCATTAACTGCAGCATCTATAACTCCATTCAGGCACATAGTCAGGGGATTAATATTCTGCATCTGTCTTGTCTGACATTGACTAATCAGAGTCTTCAGCTGCTGATTCTTATTTTCCAACACTTCAATTGCATTTTCCAGAGGGCTCATTTCTACCTGCGAAGCAAATGAACATAAATACATATTGGATATTGTGACATTCAAGAAGAAAGATGAAGTAGATTTTTCATGTTTTGAATTAGCTGTGTTTCTCCTTGGCCTCCATCAATATCTCTACCCAGGCCATCTAGTAGACTAGATAAGAAGTCAAGTTAGCTGTTCACGAGCGAGGTTTGAAAAGGGCAAGTAATAATACTCACTGGATGAAATATTGTTTGGATAACCAGCAATCAGAAATTCTAGATTAGCATTTAATCAACTTAAACTTTAAGATAATATCCAAATGTCTCATGCCTTTTTATTTTTTTTATTTTTAATTTTTGAGTTGGGGTCTCACTCTGTTGCCCAGGCTGGAGTGCTAGAGTGCAATAGCACCATCATGGCTCACCACAACCTTGACCTCCTGGGCTCAGGTAGTCCTTCTGCTTCAGCCTCTCAAGTAACTGAGACAACTGGCATGTGCCACCATGCCCTGCTAATCTTCCCCCACCCCCACGTTGTTTAGATTAGTCTCAAATTCTTGGGCTCAATCAATTCTTTCACTTTGGCCTCCCTAAGTGCTGGGATTATAGGTGTGAGCCACTGCGTCAGGCCCTCATGTCCTTTACAACCAGTTTGTCTTTTCTTTTGAAGGGCTAAATATTCAGAGACCTGAATATTATCATCACCTTTCTAGAGGCTTATTTGATACGAAGCACCATGGGAGATATAGAGATGCATTCACAAATCCTCCGATGTCAAGGAACTTTCAGCCCAGTTGGGAAGATGGGACATACGCCCATGAACTTCGGATGTATATATAACAGCACCATAAGGTGGCACAGGATGGCACACAGTTGGGAGTTATAGAAAACAAGATAATATATACTGCAAGATCTATTTGTTGAAAGACAGCCAAGTAGAATCATAATGACTTCAGGATTCTGAGTTGTATGGGGGATCTAATTGAGAAAATGATAAAAATGTTCTTCAAATGTATGGCAGTGGGATTGTTATTGCCATTGACATTCTCTTTGAAGTGAAGGTCTGCCAAGCTTTCAGCAATAAAGTAATTTGGGCTCATGATAAACATATTTAAACACTGGTTCTTTCAGTTATGGAAACAAATAAGTTTTTGAAGGTCACTTAGATCATCTTAAACCAACACTGAAAAATCCTGGAATAATTTGACTATATCGAAATTAAGAATGAACATCCATCAAAGACACTATAAAGAGAAGATAAGCTAGAACATACAAGAAGATACTTGTAACATGTATAACCATCAAGGAGCACATGTTCAGGATACATAAAAACTCCCAAAAACCAGTAAGAAAAAGGCAAACCACCCAATAAAAAATGAATAAAAGATTTAAACATTCACTTTACAAAGGAAGAAATTCATATGGCCAGATAATATATGAAAAGGTGTTGAGTTTCATTTGCATGCAAAGAAGTGAAAAATAATACCACAATAACATACTACTAAACACCCACTGGGATGGCAAAAACAAATTTGACAATAGCAAATGAAAGTGAGAATGTGAGCAACAGAATCTCAATGACTGCTATTGGAAGTTCAAGTTGATTCATTCACTTTGGAAAACAGTTGGAGATATATGTGTTTGGTATAGCTATATTTATCTATACCTATATCTCTATATATACCTATATCTATGTATCTTATGACCCAGAAATTCTATTCCTAGGCATACATTGGAGGAAAAGTAGAGTAGGTGACTTGTGCACATGTGCACCAGGAAACATGTACACAAATGTTCATAATTGTCACCCAAATCCATATATGTCCATCCATAAGAGAATACATATTGTGGTATGTTCATATAATGGAATAGCAGACAGCAATGAAAACACACTTCAGTCACATGCAATAATCTGGAAAAATATTACAAATAATTTGAAAGAAACATGTCTCAATAGAACATAAAAAGTATCACACTGTTAGCCGGGCATGGTAGTGTGCGCCTGTAGTTCCAGCTACTTGGAAGACTGAGGCAGAAGGATTGCCCGAGCCCAGCAGGTCAAGGCTACGGTGGCTGGGAGCATGCCACTACACTCCAGTCTGGGCGACGGAGTGAGACTCCAACTCAAAAAAACAAAAACAAAAACAAAAGTATCACACTGTTATATAAAACTTGAAACCAGGTAAAATGAAACTGACTTGTTTAGAGAGGCAAACATGATAAACTAAGGAAAGGATACCATAAAGGTTGGGCTAGTGGCTACCTTTATGGTAAAGGGGTACATAGGGGGTCTCCAGGATGCTGTTGTCAATGTTCTGTTTTCTTCACCTGAATGGTGGTACAGGGGTATTTACTTTCTGATTATTTGTAACATTAAACCTTCGTTTTATGCACACAAACGTTAAACCATACACAGAGCTCTGATCAATTGAAAGTTACAAAGTAAGCAAAATATCTTAGAAGAAGAACATGGAAATAATGGGCGCCAGGAGCTGGGGGAAGGGGGAAAGAGAGGACTATTGTTCAACGAATAGAGTTTCAGTTTTACAAGATGAGAAACTTCTAGAGATCATGTATTTAACAAGACTGGGTTGTACACTGAAAGATGATTCCAATAGTAGATTTTATGTTACTATGCTTTTGACCATGATAAAGTAAAAAAGGAATCTCTCTCCATCTTTATAAATTTAACTGTTATAAATAGGAATTTTTTTTCCTAAAAGGTAAATGAAACAAAATATAATAAACGCTGGCAAAAGATAAACCACAACTTGGGAAAATATTTCCAACAGAGGTTCCAGATGAAGTGTTAATGGTTCTCAAATACTGAAGAAAACTTGACAAAGGGTATGATTGGTGCATTCACAAAAGAAAAAGAAAGAATAAATAAATATATGAAAACATATCATCCTCACTACATTTGATAAATGCCAAAAAAAACCAAAAAAACAAAAAAACCCCCACAAACATTCAACTCTAGTATGATAATTTTTGGTCTATTATTTGGAAAGTTAAAATAAAGTACAACACCTAGTGTTGGAGAGGATGCTGGGAAAATAGGTATTCCTAAGAACAGTTATCCCCTCCACACAGGGTATAACTGATACATTCTATTACTGATCCATGAATCAAAAGTTAAACTGGAGGCCAGGCATGGTGACTTATGCCTGTAATCTCAGCACTCTGGGAGGCAAAGGCGAGAGCATTGCCTGAGTCCAGTGGTTGAGAACAGCCTGGGCAACTTGGTGAGACCTCATTTATATGATAAATTTTTTTAAAATTAGCCAGCCTCAGTGGTGTGCTCTTGTAGTTCCAGCTACTTGAAAGGCTGAGGTGAGAGGATTGCTTGAACCCAGCAGGTCAAGGCTGCAGTGCCCATGAATGTGCCACTGCACTCCAGCCTGGGTAACAGAGTGAGACTCTGACTCAAAACAAAACAAAACAAAAGTTAAATCTGGGATACTTTTTGATGAATTAACTTACTTCTAGGGAAATAATTCTAAGGAGATGGTCAAAGAAGTATGCAAAGGTGTGTGTATAAAGAATGTTCATAAAATAAATACCTCCCTCTAGCTCCCAGATTGTGATCTTTAAATACTATTTGCCACTAAAAAGAAAGAATCAGGAGTCAATGGAGAAATGGTTGCTTTTAGGTCTGGGGCAGGAGATGTGCAAGTGGTCCTGGACCACCTTGTCATGCCAAGATGACATTAAAGTATCTGAGAGGACGACATTAAATTCTCTTTACTGGAAAATGTCCTTGGAGGACAGAAAAGAAGACAGGTGACCAGATCTTATCTCCTTGTCAATTGAACCTTCAAGTAAATAGACTAAAAATAATGGCATGGGAGAAAGAGCTGTTATCTATGGAATGCCCTAGTAGGAAGTCCCCAGCCAAAGGATTTCTTAAAGTAAATCAACCCAGGATCCATGAGGCATGATTAGAGTGTCCCTGAGAAGCTTTACAATGAATTCCCTGGAGTATAAAATGCAATGTTTCATTATTAACACTTCATAATTTAAATATGCCCCTGTAGGCCAGGCTCGGTGGCTCAGCCTGTAATCCCAACACTTCAGGAGGCCGAGCGAGAGGATTGCCTGAGTCTGGGTTCGAGACCTGTCTGGGCAACTTGGCGAGATCTGTCTCTACAATAAATCAAAAACTAGCCGGGAGTGGTAGCGCGCGCCTGTAGTTCCAGTTACTTGGAAGACAGAGGCAGAAGGATCGCCAGTGCCCAGCAGGTTGAGGCTGCGGTGGCTGGGAGCATGCCACTGCACTCCAGTCTGGGCAACAGAATGAGACTCCAACTCAAAAAATAAAAAATAAATAAATAAATATGCCCCTGTATGAAGAACTCTGTGAACCTCACTTAGAGAGGTTCTATTATTCCAAATTATTATTCCAAATTATTATTATTGCTGTTGGGAAGAAGGACCCGGAATATGATATGTGATGTCTCAGAAGTGTTGCTGCTTCATCTGAAATTACTAGTAAGGCTTGATGGTGGGGGAGGTTGCTGGGTTGTGTGTCTAATTTGACAATCTGATCCTGTGTGTTAGATAAGTAACACACGTACTTGGATACCACTGGAAAAAGACTCAGGAGTGAATCTGAAGAAGCTCCCAGCAGGCAGAGATGAACATTTTGATATTGAATAAGAACAATAACTGCCATGGGTTAAAACAACAAATATGCTTAAATACATGTTACTAATGATATTAAAAACAAAATCAACCACACAAAAACCTCTCTGGTCACTTTTGTAGGATGCTAGGGAACCAAATTACTATTTTGAAAACTGGTAAATAAAGAAAAAGAAAAGAACATTATCTTTCCTTTCCTATACCTCAGGGTAATCTAATGGTTAATGAAGGAGTATTATTACTCTTTTTAGAAGTACTCCAATGAGTAAATAAAGATGAAATGATAAAATATCACCATTTTGTAACCCCAAAGATGAATGGATCTGGGCAATGAACATCAACAAGCTGTCAATATCCAATATCATACACACACACACACACACAAAACAACCAGAAGCATGTAACATTGGAAATGAAGCCTTGTGAAAACAAAAACACAGCATCTTATCAGGCCTCTAGATCTAACTACCAATTTACAAGAAAGGCAGGCAACAGAGAGACATGTTAAATGACTGCATCCCTTGCAGTCTGCAAAATCCAGATCTCAGGAAACATTTCAGGATAAATGATCTAGTTTCTTCAAAAAAAAAAAAAAAAAAAAAACTCAAGGAAAAGAAGTAATGTGGGGAAGAAACCCACAAAGTGAGAGACCTAGGAGACACTTCAATCAGCCGCAACTTGGCGAGACCTCATCTCTACAATAAATCAAAAAACCAGCCGGGCGTGGTAGCGCTCGCCTGTAGTTCCAGCTACTTGGAAGGCTGAGGGGAAGGATCGCCGGAGCCCAGGAGGTCGAGGCTGCAGTGGCCGGGAG
>CAUYQG010164431.1:0-20725 GCA_963574415.1 Tarsius wallacei
GTTTTCTCCTGCAGTTGTTGGTCCTCACCTCCTCTCTTTGCAGGCCTGTCTTGCATTAAGACAAGACGAAGTTCCCTGAAATATAAGCTTTATCATGCCATCTTCATTTGAAAATATCACCACCCTTCCTCAATTACTTACGCACACGATGGCTTCCACTCAGCACTGAAGGGTGTCTAAATCCTTTGGCCTGGCAATAAGGTCCTGCACAATAATAAGAAAACCTAAAAGTCTTGACAATTTGTAGGAGGTTGAGGATGAAAGAAGAATGCAGGTTCAATTTTTAAAGTTTGGACAAGTAGCAGATTTTTTCATATTATAAATACATATAATCTTAAAGAAGAGAAGCTTTCTGAAGTCTAGAGATTTCTAAAGATAAAGGTAAATAAAAACAAGAATAGCTAACATATACTTGTGCACTTACTATGTATCACACATGGCTTTATGTGTAATAACTCAAACTTTTTGAGCTAAGCAGAATTACGCCAATTTTAAAGATGAGGCAAGGGATGTTTAAACAAGTTGCCCAAGGTCATACATCTAGTAAGTGAGGCAGGCAGGAGGAACCAGGCAGTCTGACCCCAGATTCCATGTATATGACCACCATGCTTTGCTGCTTCTCTTAAGATGAGCTTGGTTCTGAACATGCTGCTATATTTGCCCTGGAACAACCACATGAGGATGCCTAATAAGAAGGCCAAACTAAAGGCTGAAACTTAGAAGAGTAAGCAAAGTTAAAGTTGCACATCTAGAAGGCATCTGTGTGGAGATGACAGCTGGACTTGTGGAGACGAGACGACCAAGGGAGAGAGGGGAGAGGCAGAGAGAGGAAGTGAGAAGCCAGGGGAAGTAGGGACACAGATGAAAGAGAAGACAGAGAACACATCCTGAAGTGCCCATATTTAGTGGATGAGACAGAAGAGGAATCAGAGGAGACCAAAAGTGTGCAGTCAACCAAGGAAGACCTCTGAGTCAGGCTCGAGCACAACCCCAATAATGTGAAATAGGGAAGGTCAATTAGGCAAGGAGCCAACCAAGCAAAAACTGTTAATAAAACTAAGCTGGTGATTCTGCATGCTGTGGGAAACTTGCCAGGGAATGTGGGAAAAATGGACGGCTTTATGGCAGGAAGCACCCTGCAACTATGAACTCCATGTCTACCAGCTATCAACTCACCACCTTTCCTACAACCAAGGAGTTAGTTGCAGAAGATAAACATATCACCGTAGACCCAAGAGGGGCTTAAAATTGAAGGAAAACCTTCATTTGCATACTTACTGAGCTACATGTGAAATTCAGAGTTAAATGACAAGGTCCCTGCATGCCTGCTTTTAGTAAAATAATAACCCCCCGTTTAATCTAATAACCTTATTTTCAAAATCTGTTTTTTGTCTTTTTTAAATGGAGGGTAATCAAGGCAGTGAGTCATCTTGTACCTCTCTCTATCTGTGGCCCTCATCTGGGTGTTCTTAAGAGTAGTCAGTCTGTGTCTACTGGCGAGACAAGGCTCCACATGTGGCACTTCCAATGACTCTGTCTGCATGTACAGGCCATTTGGCTTCTACAGCTCTAAGCTCACTGCTGAGAATACTCATCAGACTAAAGCAAACATGCTTATTAAACATATCATAACTAGGCTGACATGAAGCAACAGACTCAGCAGCAGAACACAGCAGAGTTGGGGGGCTGGCCATGTCCTAAGTACATATACTTAAAATGTATACTTTTATTTTATTCCTCCCAAAGTATTTTGATTATGCTAACTTTTGAATGAAAGCAAGTATTATTCTTCTGTTGAATGTATTCCCCTCTTCATCAGCAGTCTTGCCGATATGAGGTTTGATATTGTTGTTGGGGGGAAAAAAAGAGAGAGGGGTCAGTAGGGGGTGGGGTGGAGGGAGATATTGCACAATTTATTAGCTTCCGGAAACTCTTTGCCATGAATCAAACCCTTGAATCATTCTGTGGCATGGGGAAGCTCATGCATTTCATTGACTTGAGAGGAAGTGCAAGCTCAGATTTAACCAATCCATTCTGTCTAGAGTCATGTTTAGTAATCCAATTGTCTATCCTGAGCAGTCAAGAGGAAACGCTTCTTCTTGTTGTTAAATCTAAAACAAAAGTAGCATATGTGAGTGTTTGATTTGGTTTTTGTTAAGATTTCTCCAAAGGCTGCAAATTGAACGTTGCCTACGAGTGCATGTTCAAGCAGCTTTTTCTGCAAGCACTTGTTTTTTCCTTTAAGAGAAAGTCTATTGATAAAAGAGGAACCTAAGTTTCTGTAGCTATTTGAGTCTTTCAGTCTATGTGTGCCTTAATCTCTCCAGCTGTCTTTCTCCTTTCTATAAAATAACAGAGAGACAAAGGTGCTGTGTTTACATAGACATATGCACAGCGTATACATAAACAAGGAAATAGGCTATTATTATTGACCTGTTTTATTATTATTATCCCAGTGAATAAATTATTCACCGGGAATGTGACTTCCATACATGTTGTACGTTCCTCTATATAACACTTATCATATTGTATGAAACCATTTCTCCTCTCCAAGATTAGGAGTGCAAGGTCAAAGGTTGGTTTTAGATCCACTCTACATTCCTATTGCCCACTGTAGAGTAACTGCTGGATAAGTCTTTGGTGGCTCAATGAATGAATAATTCATTCATTGGAAGAATGTTTCCTAAACTACTATTAATGCTCATCTTATGTATATTAGAAATTGAATTTCTGCTCCTAGTCCTTGTTTCTTTTTCCTCCAACTTTAGCATAAAGATTCAGCACTCTTGTACCTTAGGCAAAAATGACTGGAAATAATATATTTTATAGGCAGAATATTTTAAGGAATTTTATAACAGAAAAATGGGAAATTATCAAAATATGTGAATGGTATTTTACAGGCCACAGGGAATATAGGTCCTCCCTAGCACAGGAATACTAAACCCAGGTATCTTTGAAATTGAAAATAGTTGAACTTTTGGGTTCCTTCCAACCTTGAGAATTCTTTGAGCAAGGAAATATAGAGGTTTGCCCTAAGGCACAGCAGTTCCTCTTAATGATATGACTCTTCAACTTTCAAAATGCTCCATCTCCGAGATCTATAGGCCAATCTGAAGTGGATTTTATGTCAAGGTTGCGATCATAGATTGTATCATCTTGACTTTACCACCCTTTCTCTTTTATGTGCCATATTGATTTGAACTATAAAGGAAGGTTAAAATATATAATTAACACCATTATGCCTCATCCAAATCTCACAGAGTTTTACAGTATTTTTTTTCTCAAAAGAAGTTTTAAAAGTTGAAAGCATAAGGACACTGAGAGGTCACATAGCACAGTTTTCATGAATTGCTTGAAGTGCCTTGACAAATCCCTGTCAAATGTCTGTGCATCTACGCTGGGACATCTCAAGTCCAGGGAACTCACCATCTCCCAGTCAGCACATGGGTCTTGCAAAGAGGTCTTATTATGAGGTATCAAAGATGTACTTCCCAGAAACATTCACTGATTTGCCCAAATTTGGGCATTTAAGGCAATACAGACTGAGCTGAATTCCTCTCTCTCTCTCTTTCTCTTACACACTCACACACACACACACCCACCCACACACACACACTCACCTACCTTTGTAGTTTTAAAAGAAAGCTTATTTGTTCAGTTTGTACTGCCTGTCTGCTCTTTAGGATAACCTTCCCAGTTCTGTCAGCCATCCCTCTGGTAATGTCAACTTGAGTCATTTTGTTCTCCCAGTAATTCTTCTCCGAATATATCCCAATGTGTCTGTACACCAAGTGCCTCTTAATATGTGGCAATCTTCACTGAACACAATTCTTTTCAGTACAATTTGAACAGTCCAATGAAGAGGAAGACGATGACCGCCCTCATTCTATTAGGGCAGCCTCTGTTAATATTGCCTTTTAGGAAGTCATTCCTATTGAGATTACTGTTGAACATTTAAATAGGTATTATTACTAAGGCAATAGTCCTCAGATGATGTAGCTGTACAGTTGATGTTAGAACCATGCCAGACTTTACATTTATTCCTTTAAAATATTCTTTTAAAAATGAATGTTACATCTTTCTTTGGCTGAAACTTTTTCAACTGAACCATGCACTATCCTCAAATGGGAAATGTGTGTGTATGTGTGTGTGTGTGAAATGTTTCTACATGCTAACACCAAAAGAAAACACAGAGAAAATTTTATTATTTTATTGCTCAAGCTGTGTGTATTAGGTTAAATCATGCCCTCCCCTCCCCCCAATTCATGTCCATTTGGAACCTGTGAATGTGACCCTGTTTGGAAATAGGGTCCTTGCAGCTGTAATCAAGTTAGAATGAGATCATACTGGATTGGGGTGAGCTCTAATTGCCCTTACAAGGAGACGGGGATTTGCATGCAGATAGAGACACCGAGGGAAGATGTCCCAGTGAACACGAAGACAGAGATTGTAGTTATGCTGCTACAAACCAAGAATTGCCTGTAATTGCCAGAAGCTAGTAGGGGCAAAGGATTCTTCCCTGGAGACTTCAGAGGGAGCATGGCCTTGCTGACAGCTCAGATGCAGACCATAAGCCACCAGCACTGTGAGAGAATAAACTTCTGGGTTTTTTTGTTGCTGTTGTTTAAGCCACCCAATTTGTAGTAATTTGTTATGGCAGCCCTAGGAAACGAACACCCTCTGTCTCCTATGGACACAGCTCACCCTCTCTTTTCTACCTGCCCCAACTGACAAGGACATCAAGTCTGCCCATGTCTCCATCTACTACACACTGTGTACATCTCTTCCTTCTGCACACTGCTCATTCATTAGCATGAGGAGGACACAGCTTGGCACCTAACAATATATTCACTGGAACGCTTTACAACTATTTCCTGAGTGGTACTCTGACACTTCCAAATAGATTATAACCTTAGCAAGGGTAGGAATTATACTTTGTCCTTTCATACCACTCAAAGTGCCACAACTCAGCTATGCCCAGAATTGGTACACACCACACCACAGGCACATATACAACACACGCGCAGTTGACTGTTGGAAGAACAAGCCTGGAAAAGTACGTAATTCAGTTAGGACTAAATTAGAATAGATTATCTCAGTAAACCGCATTAATAAGATACAGGAAGTTCCCAACATATGAACAAGTTTGGTTTCAAGAGCATATCTGTAAGTCCAGTTTGTAGTAATTCTAACCAAGTTAGCCTAGGTACTCAATGAACACAATCAGCTATATAGTACTGCATATATTTAACAGGTTTTACTGACACCTGGTTGGAGAGAAATAATATATATAAAAGCAGGTGTGCATCATTAAAGTTTGTAACTTGAAGGTTTGTATGTGGGAGACTTACTGTACTATAGTACTTTAAAGGACATGTCTTAATGTGTTGAGAGAAAAATATGAAGTTACATAGTTTAGGGGATTTTCACTGAAGTAAATTTTTAAATTAATCACATACAATGTCATATATTTTTTTCTTTTTTCTTCTTTCCTGGTCTTTTGGGCTGTCCTGGTCTTGCTTTTTTAATCCTATGTTATATGGTTGCTCTACCAAACTGTAATGTGAGTTCTATGATATATAGATGTTCTATCAATCTGTAATATGGATATGCTCTCAGTAAATTGTTCAATAATATGAAGCTATTCTCTGAAAGCAGAAAATCTTGAAATCTGTAGAGTCTAGCCAGACACACCTAAGTGGGATCTGAAGCCATCCTTTACTCTGAACTTATGGTCATGGACTTGAACTTCCTTTGTGCCAGCAGCACTCACTAAATGCACAACAAGTTCACTGGGAACTCTCTCTCTCACCTCACCCTACTCTGAATTTCACATTGCAAGGAATTGAAGGCCTACATTTCAGTGAACTGGGCCAGGACCTCCTGACGTGCAGATATCAGGAAGCTTAGGCCCCAGTTGGACACGAATATCCCTTTCAGGAATCAACTTTATCAGTGAAAGCCAAGCTGTTTTATGCTGAAAAATGAGTTGTCTTGTCTGTCTTCTAATTGTTCTTTTCCCTGGAATGCCACACACAGCCACGTAACAATCACTTTATACCAAGGTGACATATCCACTTCACTAAGAACCCATTAGAGTTAAGACTTCCATTTTTGTAGTGGGACAGAGAGGGTGACCATAACAGTATCTAGCCACAAAATAGCTTGCATCCCTGGTGATAACTGATGTGGGCATTTCTGCAGGCAGTTCATGTGAATGGGGTTATGCGATCAGGGGAAGCCCCGATTGAGATTCTGACCTAAAAATGAAGTATGACTTCTACTCCTTCTGGGTTAAACCACCAGTATGGCTTGCCAATGAATATTCAGTGGATGATACCACTGAGGACAAGTCTTCTCAACTCAAACGAGTGATGGAAACTCCAAACATTTCCCTTCTAAAAGAGAATTATGTGTGGTCTTCCCTCACACACAACTACACATGCACTGAGTAATGGGGGCTATATGTGCACTGCTCAAGCACATTTAGAGGAGGAGAAATTTCACAGACAATGAAGGCTTCTGCTTAGCAGTCTTTAGGACAGGCGATTTAGCAAACAAGTCCCCTGAAACAGCTACCCAGCTCACTCCACTACATTAATATTTCAATTCTCTGAGACATAGAAGAAAATGATCAACTGGTCGAAAACAATAATGAGAGAATCGTTTCCCATTTATGCAAGCACAGAGCACACTGAAAAGCATCCCTGTTGCAAAGACAAGGCACCAGTTGACAAACCAAAGCCTGAAATGCAGCCTACTGGGACAGACTGCTTGAGAGAGCAACCAGCAGCTCTGCAGGCAGTGCATGTGATTGGGATTATGGGATCAGGGGAAGCCCTGATTAAATGGAATATGTGCCCAAGAAGGAAATCCACTGACTGAGAATAATCCATGTGTTGTAAATTTAGACCTATGATTGATAATATGGAATGGTGAAATTATCACTTAGCCTCCCTATAAAATTTAATTCATGATCATGCTTCTAAGTGGCACTGATGTGGGAGAAGGGAGGTGGTCGGGAGGTAGGTTATGCAGTCCCTGTCTGGACACAGTCTTCCCAAGTGACACCTGTTTAACAATTTCTAAAATGTAAGATGTTGACCTGACAGAAAGGCTATCAGAAGAAGCAGTGTGAAACCAATCTTTCAATCCATTCAGAACAAGATTGAAGCACCAGGAGTTAGACTGTGAAACACATGGAAAAGGCAATGAAAGTGGGACACGTTTTTACACGCCCTCCTACCTTGTCCCAGTCCCAAGCGCTACCTCAAGAAGCCATGGGTGGCACTTTTCCCCCATGCTGTTATTCCCTGGTGTTAGAAGTTGCTACTTTTCAACATACCCCAATTTAGGAAAACTTATTTCTTAATATTACTAGATAGTGAGCAACTTGAGGGATCCTCTCTCCTTTTTTTTTCTCTCTTGTTACTAGCATTACTAATAAATAAATTTATTGTTGAATAACTGAATGTATACACAAAGCAAGGAGTATCTAAAATCTTCAAATAAGTCATCCAGTATCCAATCAAAGTATCTTTAATTTTATTAAAAAAACAATAGAACTTGAAGTGTTTTATTATTGTCAAACAATTCTAAAGGAACTGCAGTCTGCTAAATTAAACAATGTCAGATAATTCTGCCCAGTTATAGATCACCTCAATCAGAAAACATGATAGTGTGAAAATCCTTCGAGGAAAGAATTATCAAAATAAAATTATGATCTATTAATTTCAATACGTCTATAGAACTATTGGATAAAGAACCCTAGAATCTTCCATCTCCTAAATCTAACCAATAGTTTTTGATTGAGCTGCAATAATCTCAATTGATGAAAATCTCACCTACTTTGAAAAGTCTTAGCCGGGCTCGGTGGCTCAGCCTGTAATCCCGCGCTTTGGGAGGCTGAGGTGAGTGGATTGCCTGAGCCCGCGGGTCCAGGACCCGCTTGGGCAACTTGACGAGACCTCATCTCTACAATAAATCAAAAATCAGCCGGGCGTGGTAGCGCGCACCTGTAATTCCGGCTACTCGGAAGGCTGAGGCAGAAGGATCCCCAGAGCCAAGTAGGTCGAGGCTGCGGTGGCCGGGAGCGGCCACTGCACTCCAGGCTGGGCGACAGAGTGAGACACCAACACAAAAAAAAAAAAAAAAAGTCTTAAGAAAATATTAAGCATAGCTTAATATGAATTTATTGACCAAATAAATTCATTGCTAAGAACAATTTCTAAGACATTACTAATATATGTGGACAAATCCTCATGAATAAAGATGTTCACTGTATTTCTGTTTATAAGAGAAAAAAATATAAAAGACAGAGAAAAAAATTCAGTTGGAAATGAACAGAATAAGTTATTCATTCAGCTGAGCATAACATAGCCAGTAAAAATAACATTCAAATATTATAATTCCATTGGAAAACACTGATAAGATAGTATTCATAAAACAGAAAAATAAGTACAAATCAAAAAACATTAAACAGAATGATCTCTAATGACTGCAAGAAAGGAAGAAAAAAGAAAGGAAGGAAGGAAGAAGCGAAGGAAGGGATGACATTGGGTAAGTTTTCTGTCTTTGAGCTTTTCTGGATATATTTATAATGAACAAGTATTATTATAATAATTAGAGACATAGTAATAATATATTACATAAAATAAAGTTGAAAATAAGGAAGTGAGACAGGAGAAAGTATTGTGTCTTGAAGCTGACCCTCTAATCATTATCAAACTTGTCACTTGCATGTTATTCATCATGTATTTCTAAATTATTTTATTATCTGAAAAACAGCAATAGTTTTCTGCTAAGTTGCTTTTATGTCACTTTGCAGTAGCAAATCAGTAAAAGGGACAGTATGTGTTCATTTTTAATATTACTAAAAACAGAGAAACTGTTTACCTATGACAAGAAACTAAGAAATTAGTGTATTAATGTTCAAAATCTTTCTCTAAATAGCATTTTTTTTGAGTCGATATCTCACTCTGTCACCCAGACTGGAGTGAAGTGGCCCAGTCAATCACAGCTCACTGCAACTTTGAAATTCTGGGCTCAAAGGATCCTTCCATCTCAGCCTCCCAAGTAGCTGGGACTATAGGTGTATGCCCCAACTTCTGGCTAATTTTTTTTTTTTTTTAAAAGACAAGGTCTTGCTATGTTGCCCAGACTGATCTTGGACTCCTGGGCTTAAGCAGTACTCCTGCCTTGATCTTCCAAAGTGCTGGGATTACAGGCCTGAGCCACTGCACCTGGTCTAGCCTAATAGCATTTAAAAAGAGAACTTGGCTTTTAGAGGGAAGGATATGCATAATAGATAACGCAACTTGAGTAGAATTAGCCACTCTGAATGTGATTATCACATATAAAGCATTGCTGACTTTGAAATAAGCATTTGGTATAGAACTATACCTCCAGGATTGGCAGTAGTGGAAGTCTGCCTGGGGAAGGGGGGCAGGGCACACCTCATCAACGAGAGTACCTGCATAATGAACATTTGTATACCTAACCCTGAATTGTACCCCACATCTTTGAAATAAAAAAATTAAAAGTTAAAAAAAGAACTATACCTCAATATACCAAGGATATTGATAAATATTGTGCTCATTACCTTAATTAGACCATCAGAGGAAGGATTCAGAAAATGGTGGAACACACTAGAAACCTGTAACAGTGCTCTAAGTGCTTTTGGGATGGGCATCTCATTAATATTCATATCAAACCATGTAATATTTATTCAACACTCATTTGCATCAACATTCAGTATCAACATTGTAAAGCAAACAACCTGCTTGTAAAAGCAAGCTCTTTTCTGTCCAAGAATGGGGTCTGTTCAGCATTTCAGATTTCAGCTTCAATAGGAATTGAAGTGCTTTTGACATGACTGAGATTTTCAAAATAATCATACCTGTCATACCAATGAAGCTCAGTTAAGTATCAACATTTCTGCATTTTATAGGTGGTTCAACATTTCAAGACTGTCTGGATAAACAGGTTAGGTGGGCCTACATACTTTCAGGGATTTGTTCTTTTCTCTAATGCGAAAAAATATAGGTCAAAAAATTCTCCCTGCAATTATAAAGACTATTTGCACAAACCAGTATATTTTTTTAAATTCTGGTAAGCAATAAAAAATGGAGACAATTGGAACGTTACCTATCACATAGGCAAAACATCTAACAGATAGTCACATACTTTTATTCAAAGAGTCTGAATTGAGAAAATACATGGCATGATATACTCAACTTTAGTGTATTATTTTCATTTTGGGTAGAAATATTTTTTGAATAGAGCAAATTCCTTCAGATTATAAATGCAATAAGATTTCCACTTAAAACTAATAGGTCAAATAATAATTTTCAAAATGTCTCTTCTTAAGGAGTTCAAAGAGAAAAGTGTAAATTTGGTTTCTCTGAAAAATATGACTGATAAGAAGATATTTGTATCCATTGAACTACACTGGGTCAGGAGACTGACTATACTTAGAGCAATCAAAAGAGTTACTAAGGCCATGAAAGCAATCCCAGATCCATTGACCCACTGCACCCTCAAAGTTAAAACATAAATTACTTGACAGTTAAGACATTTTGCAGATTAAATTAACTGGATTCTGTGTCTCAGTTTTCAAAAAATATTTTGTGTTGATTCATGTCAGTATGTTAAAATACTGGATAAAGTCCAGTTTTCTACTTTTTTAGCCAAAAAAATTTGTCTAAAGTGATACCAAAAGAATAGGGTATTCTTCATAGAGGTAGTCAAGAGAGAAAGGCTCCACATTTTTTCTTGGCATGATTATAATATCTCGAAGTCTTGACAGTTATTTTTTTGTAAAGTTTAAAATGACACATATCGATGCAGTTTATCCTCATTTCTTCCCTCTCAAAGCTTAAGTTCGGCTGTTTGATATGGCTTTATGAATATTGAAATTATGGCTTTCTCCCTTTTTAGGCCTTATGATAGCCAAGTGGCTTTAGCCATTTTCCAAAGTCTTTATTATTACTTGCAGCATCTGGGTTCTATATATCACATCCATTGCTCAGGGTGTTCTACCCAGTTGAATAATCATATTTAGAATGGTCTACATAATGATCATTCTCCATTTGGTCCAATTTACAATCTGTTTCTCCTGTTTTTTTCTTTCATGGATTTTTCTGCTTATTCAAATTCTGATCAGAAGTGAAGACACTTCACATCCAAATGTTCTTCCCACCATTTCTGCCACCATCTATGAAAAACAGAAGACATATACAAAAAATAGAAGACAATGCATTAAAGCCAATAAAAGACACTAACTGAAAAAGTCCTTGCACTTCGAAAAGCAAAGTTAATTATTTTTTTCCTACGGAAAACAGAACTTAAACCTCTTTTTTATGTTTGAAATCCTCACAATCAAATAGCTGCCAAGTTAAGACTTTACAAGCGTTACGTCTTACATTATCCATGGTTAGTTAGATGTAAATAAATCCACCATAAAAATCAGTCAAGGCAAAAACACACCGTAACTTATTTTTCCAAACTGTAGGCACTAAGAAGCAGCTGAAATTCACTAAATCAAACAATATCAAAATGGATAAACATCCAGGCTCTGTATCTATTGAGCTAGTGCATCAAATCTTGTGTGATTCTCTGCACATCTGTTGTTTTATAAGCAATGATATTATCACTTTGTGATCCCAGATAACCCACGACAAACATAAATTAAGAATAGACCCGTGGCAAAGACTGTGCTAAATTTTCATTATCCCTTTTATTCTTCACTAGCAAAACCCCAATATTGCGGGCATAGCAATCTACCCAACAGAAACAGAACATGTCCCAGGCCCTCTTGCAGAAAGAGGTAGCAATTAAGATGTAAGCAGAGGCATTAATTGCCATTGTGTAGGACTTTCTGGAAAACTCTCTAAAGGCGCCTAACTTGATGAGTGCTCTTTTGCCCTTGCGTCTCCGACTCCTTCCTGCCTAGACTCCCCATCAGTCGTATTGTGACCTTAAGTGACTTTCAATTGTCCTTGAGAGTAGAAGACATATGATAAGAAAAAAGGAGTATGGGTGAGGTCCTGGATGACATTCCAGGGTCATTAACATTTCTAAACTGCCTTCCTCAGAAACTTACATGGGAGAAGGATAAATCCCTTTTTGTATAAGCCATGGTATTTTAGGTGTCTTACTCACAGGTGTACACAATTCCTAACTAAGAAATGTGTACACCTGAGGAGGCTGCTCACCTGAAATCAGTAACATATTATTCTTAACTTGTTTTTCCGTTATTCAGAATAATTTGGATGATACAAACACATTTTTTTAAATTGGCCATTTTTGGTTTTGGTCAAAAAGAGTAAAATTTATCAGGCCGTGCAGGTGTCAAACTCACAAATTTAACCCCATTACTCTTAGCAGCCAAATAGAGGTTCACAAAAGCAAACCGGGCAGTTGGATCCATCATTAGTGGAACAAGATCTTGTATTTTCATTTCTGTTCTATCCAACCAATATCTGTCATTAACCTTTCCATAACTATGATTTTAATCTCCAATGTGCAGCACTGGTAGCAAAGAGGCCCCAGGTAAGAATAGGTGCTTACTCAGGACAAGGATGCATCATATTTCATACAAAAAGGGGGGTATGACTTCCCTAGAGAGATACGTGATGAGGAGAGAGATTCCATCTGACAAACTGATTCCCATGTGGCCTGCCTGGAGACAGGGGAAATTGGATTAAATAGTTTCTGATGGCCTCATTCAGGTTAAGATTTCAATGATCTTTATAAACCTCCATTAATCATGTAATCATCTTTCCATTTTGTAACTGAATTTATAGCATTTTAAGATAATGGCTTCCAGGGTCTATGGAGCCAAAGTTAAAATATGACCTCAAAGAGTCACTCCTTCCTTTGGTTAGATGTCAAATCCTGTCACTGAGAATCTTTCCCATTAGATGTGAAGGGAAGGAAGGCCACAGAAACACACCTATGCCATATCCAAGGCAGAATGGCAATGCAGCCTTCATCTGCATATTTCAAATAGGATGTTTTTAAAAGATTCTACAGCTGGTTCAAGGACAAGTGAAAAATATTTAAGATGGGAAGACAACTTTTAAAGTAATTATATTTAGATACTCTGAAGGAACAAAATCTTATGGAAACTCATTCAGAACAATCAATAATATAGATCAAAATTAACACTCATGCATTGCCAAGAAAGGAGATGTATAAGGCAACTCACAGAGCATTCATTTGTGTAACTTCAAAATAAAATGCAAAAATTCATTCTTAAAGGGCCAGTTTCTCTCCCAACTCAATTTTTCAATTAAGATGTTTTAATTTAGTAAATCTAAATTCTTTTTTCCATTTTTTTTTCATGCTATACATCATAATTGGTTAAACAAAGAAAAGGTATGCCTTAAAGTTTCTGACAATTTCGCTGGGACAAAAATTAAACGTGATTTTCTTCCTTGTTCTTTGCTTAAATTAGTGTGTGAACATACGTGTCCTTTTCCCACCACTTGCTGTGATTCAGCCTTGATGTCAGGTCTCTGTTCTCTTACACCGCAGCCAGTAAATCTGTTATGAGTTTGGCTGGCATGTACAACCCTGCCTGGCAGCTACGTTAAAAATTCCAAGTTCTGTGAACATCAACTAAGTTTGTGTTCAGCTTAAAGTTAAACAAACAAGAGTTAAAGAGAAACTATTGACTTTGGAATGGGGGCTCACCCTTCGTCCCTGGACTAGGTACTGACAGGCTACTAGCAAGCATCACATTCACTATTGGATTAGTGAAAACTTGCTGTCAGGACAGAGAACAGCAACTCGTATTAACCATGGAGGGCATGGGAAGATGAAACTTTCAATGACAAAAGCAATGCTCCTTCCTCCCATGAAAGTTTCCATCCCTCCCCCTCACCTCAATTTTAAAAGGCGATATCCTAACATCAAGAGCAATTTAAAAACATGAGCAACAGTATGTGTTGGGTGTCGAGATGTTTCAGATGTCCAGAGCCAGTGAAAACTTGCAGGGCCCTGCAACATCCTGTCTGCCGTCCAGCCAACACAATGAAGTATGGCGTGAGAGGAGGGTTATTTCTTATCCCCACCCTACACACCTACCTTCTAAATCCATAATGTGACATCTAGTCTTTTGGATTCTGGGTGTCACCTTTGATAAACCTACCACAGGAGAAAAATAAGCCCCCAAGTAGGGAAAGAAAATCTTCTTTATTGTTGCTGTTATATATACCTTCAGAAAATTTGTAGCTAAATATTCCAGGTATAACAGGACTGCAAGGGGAGGGACTGGTTGCGGGGGAGGGGGATGAAGGGAGGTTGATACGAAATCTCAGGATTTGAGAACACAAGCAAAACCCATTTAAATGGTTAGCCGTCAGATTGCTTTATGGAAATTATCAGCTATCCTACAGAGAACTTAATCTGTACCTAGACAGGTGTCCAATCAGAAAATCCTTCAAATGGTTTCCTATGACTGAAACAAACCTTCCTTAACAAAGACTTGAGTCACATCCTGCCTTGTGAAATTTAAATATACATCTAGATCATCCTTGGTTTGTGACAGTTTGTAAAGACTGTCCCCAGCTTTACTTGATTTTCCTGCAGTTCTATGTTCTTTTCTCTCTGGTGCTAAGCTCATGGGAAAAACAACTAACACAAAACCTTGGCCAATAGTTGTAGCATCTGGTATTTGGCTAAGGAAGGATTCTCTCAGCATTTTTGTTCACAGACCAGATTCCGTGTATATTGTATATATTTCTCTCAGATGGAGATAGGAACCTAAGCAAAGCCCAAGACTTCATGGACTAACAACTGGCCTCTTTGGCTTATGTGAGTATAAGATTTCCATGGGCTCCTCTGGGGTCTATCAGAGGAGGAGCTAGGAAGGCCGCATCAGTCTAGGTTTTCCTTTCACCAAAGCTCCCACATTTAGACTTCTGATGTTATCTCCAAGTGAAATTACATTTATGTATAAGGAGGTACACTGTAAGAATTAAAAGAATTCCACGTGGATGGTTTAACTTTAGTTATTGAATGAAAATGCTTTCTGCATTCTTTAATAAGTATACTGGGATCCTCAGAAACTGTAATGGCCCAGATTCTGTTGACCTGCTCAAGAGGTATACTAATCATGACAGAGAGCTTTCTGTGTGAATCATAAAAAAACGTATTGACCTCATCATCACACGATGAATGGGTAAATTAGCAAATATGTAATGAGTCTCTGACATCTGTTCAGGCATGTGAAACTTACACTTTTATTAGGAAGCATTCTTACTCAAATATGTGTAGGTCCATATAGAATGAACATTTTTCTATGTTAAATACCAAGTTCAGTGTTATATCTGTTTGATAAATTAAAACAGTTATAAGTACATTTTTAAAGACTTATATGTAAGGGAGGAAAGATAAAACATCAGTTCATTTTTACTAGTAAAATAGCACATAGGAAGAAAGTGCAATTTTTGGCTAATGCTTAGTTTTATAATTTTAGATTACACTCTGTCCCCAATGGATGGATAAATAAAAACTCTCTAACTACATTTTCATTTGTCTACCCTTCCAACACTAACAAGGAAATTAGCTCACACATATTCACCACCCAGTATGGTTCCGTTTCTAGTTATATGCTATGCTTTCACATTCAGCAAAAGTTCTAAATTGCTCACTTACTGAGCTGAATCACTGTAGGGTTGAAATATATCCATTAATGAATTATTGTATTGCCTGAGGTCTGCTTAGCGCTACCTGATTTTAGAATTAATAGCAGAATAAATCTTAAGAGGAAGGACCAATATATTTTAATTTTATGCATATTACCTATTTGAGCAATATATTCTAACACTGGTTTTGCTGTAAATATCTTATTACTACTAAATATCAAAGGGAGTTTAGAAATACCCACCAATATACTTCATATTGAAACTTTGAATAAAATTAAAATTTAATTTACACTTCTCAGAATGGAATAATTTTAGCTCATATGCTAGCATAACACTTAGCATGAGAAAAAGCATATAATGCTTATAAAACCAAATAAAAGTCAGTTAACTTTTAATTAGAATTGTCAGGTATAAACGATAAACTATAACATAAAATAATGTTATTTTTTCCCTTTCGCTAACAGAAATAGAACCCAAATAAATTAATAATAGCTAAGAAATTTAATCTTGAGAAAAATAAGATTTTTCATTAAGGGGGAAAAAAAATCTCCTACAGATGTTTTGTCACTTAGAATATCTCCATTGCAAAATAGTTAATATTTAAAGTCACAACAAAAAATTCAAGGTTAGACCAAAATATAGAATTTACAACATTTAAACTAAATCAGAGCATTATTTATAGTTTTTAGAGAAAAAAACAAAGCTACTTATTTTGATATAATAAAAAGAAAACTCTATTAAAATTACTTTTCTAAATTGGACTTGAAAGTGAGGGGGCTTCAGAAACTCTTCGGTTGGTCGTCAGGACATCTAAATGGTGTTTCTTCTGCACAAGCAACATGAAGCACTGCATTTCACAACAGCCAAAGGGAGAAGGGACGGGCAGGTGAACAGACAGCAGGAAGTACCAAGTACCACAGGTCTCAGGCAATCTTCATGCCGTGCACATTGGGAGGAAGAACCTCCAAATGGAAACATTATTTATCTCTGGAAGGTGAAGTTATGAATAACTTTCTTCCATTTCCCTGTATTTTCTTGTGTAAGTTAAATGGAAGTCTTTGGTCTTATAGTTCTATTTGATCCTTTTTCAAATCTCCTTTTTTTTAAAAAAAAATCATTTGTTGGGTTTTGCTTCCATTTTCAAGTTTCTCTATAATTTTTTTTTTGGAGTCAGGATCTCACTTCATTGCCCAAGCTGGAGTGTAGTGGCATGATCACAACAACCATGTCTCACTACAGTCTCAACCTGAGAGGGTTCAGGTGATCCTCCTGCCTCAGCCTCCCAAGTAGCAGGGACTACAGACACATGCCACTATGCCCAGCTGTTTTTGTTATTTTTTTTGTAGAGACAAGGTCTAGCTGTGTTGTCCAGGCTGGTCTTGAACTCCTGGGCTCAAGCAATCCTCTTGCTTTGCCTCCCAAAGTGCTGGGATTACAGGCAACCGTATTATATTAGTTAGGATAAAGTTAGAGCTTCAACAATCCAATGCAGAGATTTAATAAACTAAGAGGTTTTTCTCTCTCACCAAGTCTCGATGTGAATAGTCTAGACCAGTGAGGGAGATCTCATTTTTGTGCCCATTCAGAGTCCCAGGTCCCATCCAAGCACCTAGGACACTGTCAACATGCGTGTGGTTAAAGCTGAGTTGATGCCTACTAGGGCTCCAGCCAAGAGGAGGCAGTGACACATGGCTTCCACTCACATTCTATTTGTGAGAACCTGATTAGAGTCTCACCTGACTGCAAATGGAACTGAGAATGTGGCCATATTAGACAGTCTGCCACCTTATAATTCTACTACAGTGGAGCAGATTAAAATCAATTTTATGGATAGTTAGCCATCACAACATAAGCATGAAGATTTTATATTGCATGACTAATATTTCAGTATCAAAGTCTTTGCAGGTCTTACTCTGCTGTCTACTCTTCCTCTGTTTTTCACTGATTGTGACATGTCTCCCTTTATGTTTGGGGATTTTTTTGACCACGAGTTCATGTTCTATGGGAATATATGGTTCATGTTCTACGGTAATAAGATTTTGCAGGAATGTTTTGAAGTCTGGGTTAAAGTTGCATTATTTCAGAGAGTGAATGTATTTGCTTTTGCCTACTATCCCCAAATAATTTTTTAACAAAATTATCTGCTTAAGTTCTGGATGGGCCTTTAGGCAAGTTTCTTTGTTGATATCTTTTGGGCAGTAGCTCTCACCACTGTAAAATTGTGTCTCTTCTGGGTCTCACCTTAAGTAGGATCTGGTCTTTAACTGCAGGTCACATCACATCACGAAGTTATCAGAGTTTCATGGATCAGCAGAGAACTTCAAGCATCTTGGTGCCCTCTTTCTTCCTAAATTCCTGTTGTTACATGATTTTTGTCTTCTAAAGATTCTTTGTTTTTGTGTCAGATTTGCAACACATTTGAAATTATGGGTTTTCTTGTTTGTTTGTTTTGTATATTTTAACCAGCATTTCAATTTTCTTTGGGGAAGATTAGAATTTCTGGTCTAAGATACCATCAGAAATGAAAGTCCTAAATATCTTTTTTTTTTTTTTAATATTGCTATATTGTCTAGATGGTCTTGAACTCCTGGGACTCAAGCAATCCTCTCATGAGAACTAGCATTGCAAACCTAGAGGTTAGCCCTAAGTCTCATCTCTTGTGTGACCATACCCAGAACTCTAATTTCTTCATTTGTAAAATGGGGGATAATTGAAGCCATTTTACCCAGGAAGTTATGATGACAATCAAATGATAAAGAACTTTGCAAATTCTCAAACCATATTGTCAGTTGGAATTCAGACTGGGAAGAACCTCACGACATAAGAGCCTGCATATATCAATAGGTACAGACATGTTAAAATGCAGTGATTCACAAAGCCCACAGTCTCTACCCCTGCTGAGCCAATCCTCTTGTTACTGGTTTCACCTGTGAACACTTCGCTGCTACCGCTGACTTCACCAAATATCTTCTTTGTACTTCCATCTGCATTTTATGTGAACTCTGGAGCGATTAGTTGCTAATATCAACATCGGTGCACAGTCTAGGAACATTTATTGCTCCCCTGCTTGGCTTAATGTTTCTGACTTGGTACCATAATATTATTAATAGTACAGGGTACAATAAAAGAAAATTAAGTGTTTATTTTGTTTAGGCTTTAGCCACTTTACCTACAGCCTTTTTCCATTACATTTGCACATAAATGAGCATACACCACATATTTTAGATGCAAATCAGGTTGTAAGTTTGCTAATCATATAGTTTCCTTTCTGGTAGTTGTCCGGGCTGGCTTCAGTGTGATTCCAGATGCATGCATACTGTAGCAAATGAAGAAATGGCCATGTGGTAGATGTTTGCCCTTTTGTGATTCACTAATAGTTTTCGCAAAAAAAACCTACATTTTAAAATCCAAGGCAAGAGGATTGTCTTGAGCAGCATGGTGAGACCGCGTCTCTAAATCAAAAAATTAACTGCGCGTGGTAGCACACATCTATGGTTCTAGCTACTTGGAAGGCTGAGGCGGAAGGATCATCTGAGCCCAGCAGGTCAAGGCTGCAGTGACTGTGAGCCTGCCACTGCACTCCAGCCTGGATGACAGTGAGACTGTGACTATAAATAAATAAATAAATAAATAATAAAATCCAACATTGCTCCAAACGTTCCTTTGCAATTCCAGAAGCACGTCTTTAAATTCAGGCTGAAGTCAGTTATTCAATTCCAGATTATTTTCTAACAAATAATTGGGAATAATTACCATGGAGGATGTAATCAAAGGTATGAGAAACACTTCAAATAAATGATACTGAAACCAAGTTTCAGTATGAAAGGGCCCCTCACTTCTCAGCAAGAGAAATCCACAGGCCTGAGACATTTATGTGGGCATCCAGGGTCAATGCAATGAGTTCATCCCATGCCTTCCACTCTCTCTACCACCTCCTAGGCAATATCCTTCTAAATGAGGTGTTTGCTCTGGCTTGGAAAGACAAGTTAATATTTTACATGGCAAGAACTTTTTATTCCTTGGTGGGATATTTCCAACTTGATTTATATGATGGTGTTTAAATGCTTAAAAGCTTTTGTAAGGCAGGTTTTCAATCGATTAAAGAATTTAGCTTCCCTTAAGGTTCTTGCATCAGATATTATCTCAGAAGGCTTACTTCTGAAGATTTATAATCCAATCTCTTCCCCATGCCTCCCATTGGACCAAGTGTGGGGATTTCAGCCTAGCATTGTCATGTGGAATGACTACAAACAGCACTGTGAAGCCTGAGGTTCCAACTTTCCATCAATGGGCTCTGACCCTACAAGACTTCAGAGTACTCACCTAGAAATAGATATGAAAACTCTGGGGCTTCTGGGAACATCTTACAGGTTCAACAGATTATTTTAAGCTGGTCGTCAGAAATAGTATTCCAAGAGAATCTGTATTAAGTCAAAAACTTTCACCTTTTCACTTGAAGCACTTTATGGCTTCTTTTTGGCATATCTGCATTGCCAGCTCCTTGAGGAAATAAATTTTTTAATCTTTTTTCTTAACACCTAACATAGTTCCTAGTACCAAGGTACATAATAAGTGTTCCGTAAATATTTAAATGAATGAATAAGATAAATGAATGAATAAATGCATCAATGTGGAGAATTAGCCTGAGATATGGGAAGGATGAGGGCAGGAGGTAAAAATTTGGAGGCCACCTTGTGATTGCCTTCAGCTCTGTCTGGATTGAGGATTTAGCTTAAGAACAGACCGTCGCCGGGCTCGGTGGCTCAGCCTGTAATCCCGCGCCTTTGGGAGGCTGAGGTGAGTGGCTTGTCGGAGCTCGCGGGTTCGAGACCCGCCTGGACAAGCAAGACCTCATCTCTACAATAAATCAAAAAATTAGCCGGGCACGGTAGCGCGCGCCTGTAGTTCCAGCTACTTGGAAGGCTGAGGCGGAAGAATCGCCTGAGCCCAGCAGGTTGAGGCTGTGGTGGCCGGGAGCAGCCACTACACTCCAGTCTGGGTGATGGAGTGAGATTCCAACTCAAAAAAAAAAAAAAAAAAATTATACACAGAAATATGTGTGTGCTTGGGAA
>CAUYQG010164432.1:0-11736 GCA_963574415.1 Tarsius wallacei
ATAAATCAAAAAATTAGCCGGGCATGGTAGTGCGCGCCTATAATTCCAGCTACTCGGAAGGCTGAGGCGGAAGGATCGCTGGAGCCCAGCAGGTCGAGGCTGCGGTGGCCGGGAGCGGCCACTGCACTCCAGTCTGAGCGATAGAGTGAGACTCCAACTCACAAAAAAAAATATAGAAAGATCTCAAGCCGAGATAGCTAACTTCAGAATCTGTGAGTTGACCCATTATGATTGCTCTTAATCGTAACTTTATTTCAGAATTGATAAATTTTTCTGGTGTTACTAAGTGTTAGAAGTTTTGAATAAAATGAGGAGAGGGACAAAACACTCTTTTCTCTAATGCATCCTACTGTGAAGACCCTGAAAAAAAGTAAACAAAAAAACACTATCCTAATGCAAGCTTGAGGTGTTTCTGCCCCCCTCAAGTAAAAAGTTCCTCTATAATTCAGTACTAGGCAGGGATTCTAGTGGAAATCAGAACACATATATTTAAATGCAATAATTGAAAATTTAAAGTTGACTTTTTATCTCTGTGGTACACTGTGTGCTGTGAATTGAAACGCAAAAGCATGCTGAGAAGAAGAGTTTACAAATGACTTTTCCTCTGGAAAAAAAGAAAAAAAAATGCAAATTGTTAAAGGATCCTAAATGTAACATATAATTCCCAAAGGTAGCTTTGGGCTGTTCTCCTTTATACTGTTAACCTGAGCTCATTAATTATTGTTTCATTACTTTTTGTTGTTGTTTTTTCCTGGGCAGATGAGGTTGCATATTGGAGACAAGGTGGGCAATTCAATTCCACCACTTAGCAACAACATGACTTGAGCAAGTTATGCTGAAGAGGTAACATCTCTTTTCTTTGCTAGCCTCATGTGCAAAATGAAGATTTTAATTGTGATGATATACAAACGTTGTTGTGAAGATTATAAAGCACTTGAAACAGAGTCTGACACATAGTAAATGTTCAATAGGTGCTCACAATTTCTATTATTCTCTGACTTTAAAATAATAGATTGCTAGTGTCTTTAAACAAGAACCCAGGGCATTGTTTATATGTAATAAGTCTTAAATTTTGGAAAAAATGAAAATGTGTCTTTTAGGTCTTCAGACTTCCAAAGAAAAGAAAGCATTATTGGTATAATAAAATACAGTTGGTGATTTAAATTTAACTCCTTCATTTTTTAATTAAAAATCCCTAATGGGTTATATTGACTGCAAACAGAGTGAAGAGAGACTGCTTTCCAGACAGCAGCCTGGAGGCTATTGCTGAGTGGATACCCATGATCCCAGGCTGTGCACTAACTCTCCATGACTGCTTTGTGTCAAAGCAAAAGAGTAATTGACGTGTTGGTTAACACAGGCTGAAAAATGACCTTGATTTTCACTTTGTCCCTGACATAGCAGGATAGTTAATTCTGCTATCATTTAGCTGTTTAAAAAAGGACATAGAACACATTTTAATACCAACAACATCCTCATGGATTTATCCTGAACAAATACTTCAAATGTTTATATTATTCCTTTTTAGTAATCTAATTTTATTTATTGATATGAGCATGTATGATTATAATTTCTCAGATAGGTCTAGATAAAATGCAATGTATACATAAATGTGTGTGTATTACATATATACATATATAAATGTTATATATGGTTGTTTTGGAAAAATGAACACAAACTCAAAAGTCATATTGTAGTACTCATTATATTACCCAAACTAAGATACTAGAAATTATATGAACCAAATTTTAGTGGTAAAATTGGTGATTTTTGTTTGGTTTTGGTCAATTTAAAATTTAATTATTCTTTTCCTTGTATGATCCAAATTCCATATTTTATGACACTTTTCTCATTGGTTTATATGCCATAGACCATAATTATTAGAGGCAAGTAATTTTTCTAGTCTGAGATTTACAGACTGAGAACTTGTTATCTTAATGCTTTTCCCCCAAAATAACACATTAGCCAAACCAATTTGGCATGTATCTTTATGTCTCTGATCTCCTTGGCATCATCTTTATGTCTTCTTGGTCACTAGGTGCTGCTGCTTAAGTCTACAGCTGATAACTTTGTGGCCAAATTTCGCTTGGTCAGGACATTGTTGGCACATAAAATCTAATACAAAATTCTTTTCACTAAAAGTAAATACTTCATCATGTTGTATTAAATAATATTATCATTACCTAAAATGTAAATTGAAAACAAACCTGAAAATAATTGTGCTCTTAGTACACTAGTAAATTTGAAACTCAATTTTTTAAAAATTTCGGCTAAATTTTTGTCATAGCATCTATCACCAACTTTACCATGGTAATTTTCATCAAAATAGAGCACCAAAAATCATAAATTTAACATTTTTAATGAATCTTAGTAACCAAACATTTAATATAGCATTTGAACAGAAAGTTATTAGGCACATGCTGTTTGCATTCATAGAAACATCAGACATCACCAAACCAAGAGAGGAAAACTCAAAGAGGCAAAGTACTTGACAGGTTATATAAATAGTAGGCAATGGCCCTACTAAGAGGTGAGGTAAAACTGTGGCAAACAGGGGAGTCTATGTCCCTTGAAAAGAGGCAACTTCTATTTAGTTCTAGTTAATTGTGGCCATGCAGAAATGCCAGCTCAGTATGACCAGCTCATCCAATGTCTTTACAGAAGCAAGAAACTTTGATTTTGTATGAAACCACTTATATTTTAAAAATTGGTAATTAATTTAAAAAAGAAAACACTATGAGTGCTAAACAAAATAAAGCAAAGCAAAATGAAGATATCTAAAGACCTGATAAAGCTTATAGTTTGCCACTTTACAGTCATCCTTTTGGGAATAACATGTTAATATTATACATAAGGTTACTGATGCCCAAAGAAATGTGGTAACTCACCAAAAGTAATAAAATTACATCATGGTAACCTAGGTTATCCCAAATTGCTATCTTGTGCTCATATGATTCCATTTTACTTACCTTTTCATTCCTGATGTAATTTTCAATTAGGTTATAATTATTCAGCCTGAATTAGGCAAATGCATATGCATATGTGTGGCACACCTGTGTGTCAGTTAAGTACCTGTGTATACATTGTGCTGAGTTCCTGTACATTACTTCATTTAATTCTCCAATTAGCATCCAGAAAATCTGGAAACCAAATCCTTGTATACTGCTTAACAACAGTAAATAAGAAAGAGTATTAAGAACAAAGTAAGACCCTTGTGAGGTTTAAAGCTTAAGATTGACTCTAAGGTGCTCTTTTGGTGAAAGGTTGTTACATTTGTCATACATTGAATTAATTCCATTCATATTTGAAAGTAGAATTTGGTAATTATCATAGACTTAGCCTACAGAAAGTTACTGCTACCTGTTATTTAAGCTTCTTTATGTTGACTATCTGATTTGCTTTGATGACAAAGGGTAACCAGGCTGAGGCAGTTATGGTGTCTCTCTTTCTTCCTCTATAAGAATAGGTCACCCTTTGATGTTCCATTCTTATAGTCTCACTTTTCCTGCTTAAGACCCTATCATTTATCTGCTTCTCAGTTGAAAGTGCATGTTTACCTGTTTTATCACGTAGATAATCTCTCAAACTTTCAATACTGCATTTTCTCGATGCATCAAAATATCCACTACTGTTTTACTATCAATTTTTTGAAATAGATTAGAGAAAATTGCAAAGAGAAATGTTATTTAAATTAAAACAACAGTATACTATTGTTGATATGATAAAGGAATTAGTCAATACAAAATTCCATCATACTGTTGACATAGCTATGAAAATATTAGAATATGTTCATTCTAGTAAATTATATTTAAACATGCTTTGTTTCCTAGGATATGAATCAACTGTGCACAAAACCACTAACTTTGCAGTCACAACCTCAGAACATCAAACAATACTTCATAATCTACGTTAAAAATAATTAAATTTGTTCTATGGTATACAATTTACAGCTGTTGTTGGAAAACACACTGTTGTCAAGAATTGGTGGGAAGAACACTTCTCGTCTTCTCTTTCTTTTTTAAAAAACTTTTTATTTTGAAGATGTGGGGTACAATTCAGGGTTAGTATACAAATGTTCATTATTCAGGTACCCTTGTTGACGAGGTGTGCCCCCCTCCCCTGGCAGTTTCCCACTACTGCCAATCCTGCCCACCCCTCAGCAGTTTCCCACTACTGCCAATCCCTTTCTTATTGTATTATGGTAATTGTTCAAGGTTCATTTATAAGTGAGAGTATGTAGTACTCAGTTCTTTGTTTCTGTGATAGATCACTCAGTATTATAGATTCTAATTCCATCCAAGTTGTTGTGAAGTTCATAATTTTGTCCTTTTTATGGCTGTGTAATATTCTATCATGTATATGTACCACATTTTTTTTTATCAAGTTCTCTTTCAATGGGCAGCACGGCTGGTTCCATGGTTTTGTTATTGTGAATAATGCTACAATAAACATGCGTGTGCAGATATCTTTTTCACAGAGTTATTTGAGTTCCTCTGGGTATATTCCCAGTAGGGGAATTGTGGGGTCATATGGGAGGTTGATTTTTAGATCTTATAGGAATTGCCACACTGTTTTCCACAGAGGTTGTACTAGTTTACACTCCCACCAACAGTGTAGAAGTGTTCCCTTTTCCCTGCATCCTCTTCAGCATTTGTTGTTTTTTGAGTTATTGATGATGGCCATCCTGACTGGAGTTAGGTGGTATCTCAGTGTGGTTTTAATTTGCACTTCCTTGATGACTAGTGAAGCTGAGCATTTTTTTTTTCATGTATCTGTTGGCGGCTCATATGTTTTCTTTTGAGAAGTGTTTATTCATATCTTTCGCCCACTTTATAATGGGGTTTTTTGTTTTTTTCTTTTTTGGCACGTTTGAGTTCTGTGTAGATCTTAGATGTTAGGCCTTTGTCAGATAGGTAGCAAATATTTTTTCCCGGTTTGTGTGTTGTCTCCCTGCTCTCTTGATGGTTTCTTTGGTTTTGCAGAAGCTTGTCAGTTTGATGAAGTCCCACTTATATATCTTATCTCATATGGCAAGGCCTCTTGGGTTTTTGATCAGGAATTGGTTGACAGTTCCAATTTCCATAAGGGTGTCTCCTGCGATTTCTAAGGTTCTTATAGTTTGGGGTTTTTTTTTAGGTCATTGATCCATTTAGAGTTGATTTTTGTGTATGGTGATAGGTAGGGGTCCTCTTTCAATCTTCTGTATGTGGTCAGCCAGTTTTCGAGCACCATTTACTGACTAGGTTCTCCTCTCCCCAGTGGTTGATGGTGGAGGCTTTGTTGAAGATGAGTTGGTTGAGAAATTGAGGTTTTGCTTCCAGAATCTCTATCCTGTTCCATTGGTCTATATGCCTGTTTTTGTACCAATACCAGGCTGTTTTGATTATTGTAGCTTTATAATAGAGTTTAAAGTCTGGGAGTGTGATACCTCCTCCTACATTTCTTTTCTTTTCTTTTCTTTTCTTTTTGCTGAGGATTGTTTTGGATATTCCTGGTCATTTATGCTTCCATGTGAATTCCTATATTGTCATTTACATAGTATTGGAAGTCCTAACTTGAACAACCAGACAAAAGAAGGAAATCGGGACATTGAAATAGGAAAAGACTAAGTTAAGTTATCCCTTTTTGCAGATGACCTGATTCTATACCTCAAAAACCCAAGAGAATCTGTCAAAACCTTTCTGTACTGACAATGGACTTTGACAAAGTCTCAGAGTATATAATAAATGTGCAAAAGACAGTCACATTCCTATACATCAACAATAAACAAACAGAAACTCAAATAAAAAGCACAATCCCACTCACTATAGCCACAGAAAAGTAAAATGCCTTGGCATCTTTATAACCAGAGAAGTGAAAAGCCTTTACAATGAAAACTACAAAACGCTGCTCAAAGAAATCAAAGATGACACAAACAAATGGAAAAATATTTCGTGCTAATGGATTGGAAGAATCAACATTATTATTAAGATGTCCGTTGTACCCAAGGCAATCTACCATATAACACAATACCCATCAAAATACCAGCAGCATTCTTATTAGTCTTCTCTTTCACCACAGAATCATTTGCTATTCCTAAAATATAGTAACTCATAACAACTTCATTTGATATTCAAATATGTCATATGGTCCTCCATAGGTATTCATGGACACTTAAAATAAATTGCTTCTTTCCTCTTTTTGATGATAATTTAATGTGAAATACATTCATAATAATAGAACATGTATCAACTCACCTGGTATATGAGGACATATACCATTCTATAGTATCTGTATTAATAAGGTAAAGTGTCATCTTACTTCATGAAATTATAATCTGGTGCTGGAGATGGGCCAAAACTTATGAAAAGTATGCATGTTCTTATAATTAGGATGCATATTTAGGGTTAAATAGGAATGATCTACCCATCAAGAAAATTGTTTAAAGAACCCACAAGCACATAATTAAGATTCCCAAAACAGGCTGCTAAAATAACATTTTTTTAAATGTCTTTAAATCTTCTTTGATCCCAAATGCAAACCAATAAGGCTTGTTTAGTTTTCAGTCACCACTATTCTTTATTTTCTTCATTCCCTCAAATCCCAAAACTAAAGTGAACTGTTAAGTTTTATTTTTACAAACCTTAACAAGCACTTTTATAATAGAACACTTTAATTACATTATCTCTCTCATGTATCATATGACACTTGTACACCTGTATTTTTACCTGTTAGAGATCAAGGGCCTCTTCTAGAAAAAAGAAAGACTGTGGAATAAGTAGTTGCATGATCTCCATCATTTCTGCCTTTTTGAGAATGACTTTGGCTTTCATAATAAGTACTTTTGCTTATCTTTAATTTATATGTTCCCTGACTTTATTTATAAAGACATATCCTCCTTCATACAATCACTTCATTAAGGTCAGTAACAATATTCTAGGAATATATTTATACTGTCCACTAAGCCTTGGATAGTAGTTCAATGCAGCATGTCCCCAGAGGCTTGAAGGTCAAATGATATAAAGACATTTAAAATATTAAGAAAGAGGGAGATAAAGAGACACTGGCTAATGAGCACAAAAGTACAGTTAGATAAAATAAATAAGTTCTAGTGTTCAATAGCCCTGTAGGACAACTGTAGTTAACAAGAATTTATAGTATATTTCAAATGGCTAGAAGAGAAGATTTGGAATGCTCCTCACAAAATAAATAAGAATTGAGGTAATGAATATCTCAATTTCCCTGATTTAATCATTATATATTATATTCATGTATGAAAATATCACATGTAGCCCATAAATATATACAACTATCATGTATCAATATATTTGTTTTAAATAATGAGAACCTGGGGCTCAGAATAATAATGTCTTGTTTTAATAACATAATTAAGGTCTAAAGTCTAATAATTTCTAAAGTGTATAAAGATGGAAATCTAATTTTCTTCAATTTGTAGACTTATATGCATGTTTAGAAGCAATATCTGTTCCCAGATTTCCAGTTTGTAGTTTGAAACAGGACAGAGTCTCATACATGTAACCTTGGAGCACAGTTATTTGTATTGTTTTCCAAAGTCAAAGTTTAAAGATACACAATAGTTGTTAGAAATAAAGTTAGAAAAGTATATATGCCTTTGAGAATAAACCCAGAAAAGTTAGTAAAATATTCTAGATAATTGTCTTTATTTCTAAAATACATGCTAAGTAGTCACAGAAAATTTTGGATGAAATTTTACTACATTCAATAAAATAGTCATTTAACTTTTATATTTTGCAATAAGGTACAGTTCAAATTTATTTTGTTATTAATTGTTGAGACAATAAAATATTACATATAGTTCATAGCTCCTTGCATGACCTATTCTATTTCTAACTTTATATGCTTGAGAAACTCTTACATTTACACAGAGACCTGTAATGTATAGGGATGTACTTGGAATACAATCTTTGATAACAAATAATCTAAATTTCCATCATTAGGTAACTATATAAATAAAACTTAGTACAAGTGCAATAAAATAGTATACAGCAGATACAATACAATACTGCAATGAACTATAATATTGAGTGAAATAAAATAAGATGTGGGATGATGAAGTATAAAGTTATTTTGGTAACCTAAATATGCAAACACACATAAACAATAATAAAATTATGTATGAGTACAGTCACATACACAAATTATATAGTACTGCATAACACAAATATAATCGTTAAGCACTGATCATAGGAATATATGTTAGTTTTTTTTTTTGTATTTTAAGACCAAAAAACATGCAGTTTTCAGAAACTTTAGAGTAGTACTATTACTAATATGTACTATGCATTTTTGAGGGGTTAGAATTAAATTTTAAAATCACCAACTCTAAAAAGAACCAACCACGAGTTAATCAGATCTTTAACCCATGGCCATGAAAACTTCTTTGTGCCAACCTATGTCCAGACCAACTCCTCTAATGTAATACTTCGACTTTATTTAGAGGCAATAGACTCAGATATGGTAATGCATTTCCTGCACCTAACTATTTATGAAAGATGAATGTATATTAGTGACTAAAAAAAAAACCATAGCATTTTAAATGGCATAACAGTTAGGAGGCCTGAACAATCATCAAACTATGCTTTTACTCATCTCTGCCAGGAAATGAGACCAATCACTGAGGATCTCTACAAGAGCTCTTCCAACCTGTGTGGTTCTACTTTTCCTTTAAGATTCAATAGTATTCATTCCATCCACGTCCAGATTTAGGGGCTTCCCTTTAAATTTCCCTAGAATTTGCTGGGAAGTAGAAAAGATGAGGTCCAACATATTCTAAGTACTGTTGTCTATCTAACGTTATATATATTACATATATACATATATAATATATATATACATATATATAATTTGTTATTTAAAACCATCTTATTTTTTTTGTGTGTGTGAGTTGGAGTCTCACTCTGCCGCCCAGACTGGAGTGCAGTGGCCACTTTCGGCCACCGCAGCCTCGACCTGCTGGGCTCCAGCGATCCTTCCACCTCAGCCTTCCAAGTAGCTGGAACTACAGGCGCGTGCTACCATGCCCGGCTAATTTTTTGATTTATTGTTTTATTGTAGAGATGAGGTCTCGCTTGCCCAGGCGGGTCTCGAACCCGCGGGCTCAGGCAATCCACTCACCTCAGCCTCCCAAAGGCGTGGGGTTACAGGCTGAGCCACCGAGCCCGGCTTATTTTAAATTTTAAGTACTGTTTTCTCCATTATTGCAGTAAAGTGCTGCAACTCATGGAAGTCAAGCCATGATTAAAATATAGGTTTCAAAAAGCTAAAAATAAAACTACCATATGCTTCAGCAATCCCACTGCTAGGTATATGTATATCCAAAGGAAAGAAGATAGATACATCAAAGAGATATCTGCACTACCATGTTTATTGAAGCACTATTCACAAGATCCAAGATACAGGATCAATTCAAGCATCCATCAGTGAATGACTAGATAAAGAAAATGTGGTATATACACTTAATGGAACACTATTTAACCATAAAAAAGAATGAAATTCTGTAATTCATGAGAATATTGATGAACCTGGAAGACATTATGTTAGGTGAAATAAGTCAGGCATAGAAAGATAAATGGCACATGTTCTCACTTATGTATAAAAACTAAAAAGTTGACCTCGTAAAAGTAGAGAGTAAAGTAGATGTTACTAGAGGCTAGGAAGAGTAGAGAAAAAGGTGGATTAGGGAGAGGTTTGTTAATAGATACAAAATTACAATTAGGTCTAATAAGTTCTAGTGTTCTATAGAACTTTAAGATAACTATAGTGAATAATTTATTGTTTTTTTTCAAATTGCTAGAAGAGATGATTTTGCATATTGCCAATATAAAGAAATAAAAGTTTGAGGTGATGGATGTGCTAATTACCCTGGTTTCATCATTATATTTTGTATGCATATATTCAGCATTCACACTGGCCCCCCATAAATATATACAATCATTAAGTGTTAATTAAACATATATATGTATTAGTTTTTCAAATACAGATCTTATTTAACTTCATGCCTATTAGACAGGAAAGTACTTTCAGAACTCACATTCAAAAAGCTGGTCACTGGAGTTTATAGAGTGATTTAAATGTGATATAGTGTTATCTTCTTACCCCTTCTAATTTAGCTGCCTATGAAACAATTGTGACATACTTAAGTATAAAGAAGTTGTTCTCTGAAGGCAGCAGTAGATCAGTATTTAAAAAGTATATATTTTCAGGTGATTCTCATAGATCCACCCCTTGCTTCTACACTACTGAAAATCTCTCCTTTAAATAACAAAATTAGAAGCATGGCTCTTTAAACACATTATCATCTAGTGATTTTGGAAATAGGTAAATGACAAGATGACTGAGCAAATGCAAGACCTCCCAGTTCACTGAAAGCTGATAGCTATTTTGCATAATTTAGACCATTATTTGCCCAAGCCAAGGGAGCAATTGATGTCATAAGTATTGTCTGCTTGGGTACCAAACCACACACATACCTATTCCTCCTGTTGAGTGTAATTGAACCTCATTTGATGGGCAAAGTGGGGAAACAGTTCAGTAAGCCTTATGGGACTCATCTCTGCAATTAACTTCCAAGATAACTTTACATGGAGACAGGTAAAATTATGGCAAGAGAATTGGGTCGATTCAAGTTGGTCTCTGGAGCAGGTAAAGTATTTAAGGAAGCAAAATAAAATGATAATTTAACCATATCTTTGAAAGAGGAAGTTTTGTATTTGACTTCTACATAAATTTCTTACAAACATATTATAAAACTTTAGAGGTGTCTAACTAAGTATTAAAGTACTAAAGAGAGAAATATGACTACCATTTTAGCAATTTATATATTTATCTAAATAAATGAGAAGATTGTATAGACCTATAATCTACATTTTTTTCACTGTTATTAAATCATGTTGTGAGTCCCCAAATTTTATATGCTTTGGGTTTTTTTATTCTTCTTTTTATGTTTTTTACTTGAAAAGGTAAAAGGGATTATTAAAAGTAGTTTTTTGCCCACGAATAATCCAGAACTCAAACATATCTATGTTTTGGCTAGTTTCCAATCCTATTAAATCAGATTCCCCAGGGATAGAGACCAGGCAATTGGCCTTTACAAATCACACCAGGTGCAGTCAATTCTAATGTGTAGCTAATGTTGAGAACCACCGATATATTTATCATTTCACTGACCATTTGAAGCTTGTCACCTTGCTAAAGTTTACATTCCTGCTATTCGTTCCACAAGCATCTCCAAATAGCTAAATGCCTTTCACTGCAAAGATGAAAGAAAGTAACTATACCTTTTGGAGAACACCTCACTAAATTTAGTTGTGTTAGAAAAGTAAACTTGAGGGGAATGAATCCCAAAGAAGAGATTCTACTTATTATTTTATTTCTCTTCCAGTAGCCTATTTTACTAGTAAAATATTTTAACACATTGTTTAATAAGCCAATATTTTTTCTATTGAAGCCAAACAATATTTCTTATATAAGATATCGTCGTCTCTCATTATTTAATACTTGATTATCAGTAGCTGCATAAAGCATATCTTTCAAGTGTACTGTTTTAGATGACCTACTAGTACTACATGAAATGTACTAGCCGGGCTCGGTGGCTCAGCCTGTAATCCCGCGCCTTTGGGAGGCTGAGGTGAGTGGATTGCCTGAGCCCGCGGGTTCGAGACCCGCCTGGGCAAGCAAGACCTCATCTCTACAATAAATAAAAAAAAATTAGCCGGG
>CAUYQG010164434.1:0-45831 GCA_963574415.1 Tarsius wallacei
AGGGCAGTGGTACGCTCATGGCCATCATAGCCTTAACCTGCTGGGTTCAGGTGGTCTTTCCACCTCAGCCTTAAAAGTAGCTGGAACTACAGGCATGCGCCACCATGCCCAGCTAATTTTTTGATTTACTGTAGAGATGAGATCTCACCAAGTTTCCCAGGCGGGTCTCGAGCCCATGAGCTCAGGCAGTCCTCTCACCTCGGCCTTTCAAAATGCTAGGATTATAGGCATGAGCCACCACATCCAGCCCAACTTTATTCTTTTGCATGTAAATATCCAGTTGTCCCGGGACCTTTTGAACTTTTCCTTCTCTATTAAGTTGTCTTGATGTCCTTGTCAAACAGCTTTAATATGAGGGTTCATTTCCTGGCTCTCAATCCTTTTCTAGTCCACTGATCGAAGTCTCTGTTTATCCAGGACCACACTGTCTTTGATTGCTGTAGCTCTGTGTAAGTTTTGAATCAGGAGTATTGCTGCTTCAACTTTGTTTTTGTTTATTTCAAGCATCCACTACTACTGCAGAGAAGTACAGCAACATTCTTCAGTCTTGATTCTGTGTATGTGGCTATTTGTTTCTTTCAAGTCTTTCAAGTCTCTTAGGATCTTCCTTTTGTTGACACTGTTCTGAACTTTCATAATGATATGCCTCGATATAGGTCAATTTTTATCCCAGTTAAAGATTTTTTTTTTCCTGAGCTCTATTTCTGGAACTTTTATTAGTTTATGCTTTCTCTCATTTATTTGTTCTTATTACATAGTAGACCTTTATCTTTTTTCTCCTTATTTTTCATCTTTTCATTTTTAGCTCTACCTTAAGATTTCTGCAACTGTGTGTTCTAAACTTCTTTACTTTTCTCAACCTTCCAAGTGCTGGAACTATAGGCACATACCACCATACCTGGCTGATTTTTTAATTTATTATAGAGACAAGTTCTTGCCAAGTTGCCCCAGGCTGGTCTCGAACCCCTGGGCTCAGGCAGTCCTGTCGCCTTTGCCTCCCAAAGTGCTGGGATTACAGGCGTGAGCCGCTGCAACCCGCTCCTGTGTGATTTTCAACTAGTCCTATCTGAAACTCTGTCATTAGAGTCTCAAGTCTTCCAATCAGATTGTTTTCCCTATTATTTATTTAGCTATTGCCTCACCTTCATCTGGTTGTTTTTTTGTTTTTTGTTTTAGAACTCCTGTCATAGGAGATCATCTAGATCTCCCCTGACACTAATCTCCTTGTTATTTTGCTGTGGTGAGAAAAGGTTCTTCTTCTTGATTTTCAAAGCTACTAGTGAACATGTTTCCACTGAATTTTTAAATTTGAAAATCATTTTTAGACTTAGGAAACCTTTTTTTTTTTAAGTGCTTTATTTTAGTCTCCTTAAGTAATTTCTTTCTTTGGGGTTAGAGATCTAATGAACCTCCCAGCCCTTCTGTTTCACCAACTGCCATTCCAGGTGTTCTCCTTTTTCTTACGACTGCTGGCTGCATTATCATTTTCTGTGGTGTCCCTATGGTTCTTTTTGTCTTTGAGGCTTTTGTCATATTGCTCAGCTGTGGCAGACACTTATGAGTAGCAAGTTGTCAGTTTTTGTCAAGGCAGCACGAGAAAGTCTCTTTCCTTTTTCCCATTTTCTTTGGTGCAAAGGCTACTGATCTCCCTCAAGGATAGAACGAAAAGTCTTGCTAACTGTTCAGCCCCTATAGCTTCACTAGGGCCAGGAAGGTAGCAGATCCTCCCAGACTTCTCAAGAAGGTGTCACTCACCTTCCCGATGCTGTGAACTGAGATAAAGAATGGCACAGGAAACCACTTTCTGAGGAGAGAAGTTGAGGTGCCGGAGGAATATATAAATGATAGTTTATAGCCAGATGTTGGGAATGGGGATACATTTTGACAAAATTAGGTTTCTGAATAGTATTTTAGTTGAGCACAATCCATGAGGAAATCAGTTGTAAGAAAATAGATGGATAGGGTCATGATAAAGTGGGGCTTTGGACTTTTCTTTTTGCTAATTTGATCTTCTTGGATCCAACTGTGATTGTTCAAATATAAAACTGAAAGAATTGGAAATATCACGCATTTATTGTATGGACAACATAGTAATTGTGAAGTGTTTCTTAATCTAATGCTAGCAGTCTTTAACTTAGTAATTGGTTCTATTTTCTCCTTTTCCACCTCCTCTGTCTGTTGGTAGTATACACAGTAATCACTGCTGCTTTTATCCGGGTCATATTGTTTGATTTTAATGATGTGAATATCATCTTGCAGGTGCTGCCTATATAATAATCACCAGGCCAAGGACTGTATCGACTCTTTTGTTACTCACTGTGTTCGGGTAAGAGCAACAGTTGGGATTGTTGTGATGGGTACTTTAAAAATGGTCGGGTACAATTCCTTCAGTATCACTACTTTGTGCTTTCTTTCATCTGATACTTCTTATTCACTTTTAGTGAATAAATAAAAAATTCTGTCTCCTCTTAACACTTGAGTGGATGGTATCATAACTGGTAGTCTTCTGGTAGGTTGTCAGCTGCAAAGGCAGCCTTTGATTACCTCCCATTGCAGATATGGGATGTTATGACCCCCAACTGGGAAAACAACAGTCGCTTCCTATTAATTTGTAAATGGACATAAAAATTTTACTTTTTTTGACCTTATAAACAAGGAATATTTGTAACTTTGCTATATACTTATCTTTAATACTACCTTAATGAATAGGATTATCATAAAATTAAAATTATTAATTTAAATGAGACCACAGACTTTTTAAAGTCTCAAATAATTGGCAAAAAAATACAAACCTTATAGTGGATTAAATTAATTATAATTTATTCTTTAATTATAGGTAAACATCTCTCTTTTTTTCTTTGAGTTGGAGTCTCACTCTGTTGCCTAGGCTGGAGTGCAGTGTCACGCTCACAACCACCGCAGCCTTGACCTGCTAGACTTAGGTGATCCTTACGCCTCAGTCTTCCAAGTAGCTGGAACTACAGGCACGCGCCACCACTCCCAGCTAATTTTTGGGTTTATTGTAGAGATGAGGTCTCACCAAGTTGTCCAGCCTGGTCTTGAACCCATGGGCTCAGGCAATCTTCTCGCTTTTCCCAAAGTGTTGGGATTGTAGACGTGAGCCAGTGCACCTGGCCAACATCTCTCTTAGAGAAGTCAAGCAGGCAACTCTTTTGGGCCTAATTCCAGTTACTAAATATATGAAGGAAGACAGCATGTTATGGCGAAAGAGGAAAAAAGCAGAGTCAGTAGATGACGAGATTTTATTTATTAATTTTTTTATTTTTTAAAGCAGACATAGAAATTATTCTTTTTTTTTAACTTTTAATTTTTTTATTTTAAAGATGTGGGGTACAATTCAGGACTAGGTATACAGATCAGGTTTTATTTTTATCACTAACGTTTTGTCATCAGGCATATCGCTTTTCTATAAACTTTCTGTTCTTTGGAGAGTGAAATGCTTATACCTTTTCTGTACCTCTTGTAGGGTAGTTATTGATCAAATAAGATATTATCTGTCAAAGTATACAAATATAAAGCAATATTATACTATAAGAATCTTAATTCATACTTAAAGCATCTTACTGTCCATGTCTGTTGTCTGTTAGTGGAATGTTTTTTATATAGATAGTATTTTATATGAGAACCTACTGTATACAGAGAATAGGAAGAGAAGAACTTTAGTCAGGGTTGACTGATATTAGCCATTACTTAAGCTTTATAATGATTAGGTGGTATAACTAGAAAAAAGTGGCTATTTGTGAAACTTTTTTTTTTTTTGAGTCAGAGTCTCATTCTGTCACCCAGGCTGGAATGCAGTGGCATGCTTATGGCCACCCCAATGTCAACCTGCTGGGCTCAGGCGATCCTTCTGCCTCAGCCTTCCAAGTATCTGGAACTACGGATGTGCACTACCATGCCCTGATAATTTTTTGATGTATTGTAGAGACGAAATCTCACCAAGTTGCCCTTGGCTGGTCTTGAACCCCTGGACTCAGGCAATCCTTTCACCTCTGTGAAAGTGCTGGGATTACAGGCTTGAGCCACTGCACTTGACGAAACTTATTTTCACATGGCAAATTCTGATGTTGATGTTTCTTAAAAACAAACACTTGTGTGAAGTAAAAAATGTACATAGGCATGATTCTTATATACACAGCATTTTTTCCCTTAGGCCAGATTTTGTGAACTTAGAAAGTTAAATTTCTTTAGTATCAGAAAATTTCACATTTATGGTTGACAGATTATATGTGTGTTGCAGCCGTTCTGTAGTCTTATTCAGATCCATGGACATAACAGGGCTCGACAGAGAGATAAGCTTGGTCATATTCTTGAAGAATTTGCTACCTTGCAGGATGAGGTAAGAGCCAAGTTCCCTTCCTTTCTAAAATTAAACAGTTTGCACACTTTGGCCAGGTTTTTAAAAACAATTCTTAGGAACAGTATTTTGACTATTTAATTTTTCAACGTGATGTGTTGAATTTTCATTTAAAATGTCACAGTTTCATATGCTAAAAAAGAGTTTACAAAAAAAAAGAAACGGAACAATAATCCAAACTGATAAAAATCTTAAATTATTTCTTTGATAAATTATGAAATGCGTATAAAAGCATAGTTTTATAGGAAGCTCACATTATGATAAAAATATATTGATTTTAAAGTTAATTTGTGAACAGCAGCAGTATTAATTGATAATGTAACTAAAGACCTGAAATCAGTTATTTGTGTTTTTGTCCTTTACAATGGATGTCTTTTTAGTTTAAAGTGTGTTCAGGTAAATCGTAAATGTTAGCCATTGTGAAATGCCGTTTCATTTTAATAGGCAGAAAAAGTCGATGCAGCGCTTCACACTATGCTGTTGAAACAGGAACCCCAAAGGCAACATCTGGCCTGTTTGGGTACCTGGGTCCTTTACCATAACCTTCGAATTATGATACAGTACCTTCTAAGTGGCTTTGAATTGGAACTCTACAGCATGCATGAATACTACTACATATATTGGTAAGAGAACAATTTCAGTTAAAATTGTTGGTGGGTGAAATGGATAAGATCTGAGAGAGTTTCTAAGAAATAGAGATAATTTCAGGATACTTTTTCATTTAATATACTTTAGTGGTGAGATAGAAAAATATTTGTTGAAAATTAGAGCTAGATCATCATCATTTTAAGTGCCATAATGCCATAATATTATCCAAAATATTTTTCTGAATATTTATGTAACAATTACTAATAAAAAGGGACTCCAAAGTAAATGGATTAATTGAAGATCTTTTATTTGCTCCTTTGGAGAAAAATTAATACATTTTGCCCTGACTTCTGTGGCACTAGGTACTAGCAGTGGGTGTACTTGACAGAGTTAACATTCAAGCTGGAGCCAGAGCTTCCTTCTCCTGAGACGAAGTCATAACCAAGATGATTATTGGGAGCATAATTGTTTCAAACCATGGCCCTGAGGATTTGTCTCAGGAGCCTTGGAGTTGATAAAAGATGATCTTTAGCCGAGTAGTTCTTTCCTTTCGCTTGAGAATGGTGAGCTAAAGAAACCTAGTAAGAGGATGTTTGAGAATATTTTAGGCATGGCAAAGCTGTCATAGGAAAAAATAAATCAAGAAAATTGAGTATTAGTAAATTCAGTTATTTTGAATCTTCTTTTCAGTCTGGCAAAAATGATGTTAATATTAAACGAATGACCTATGTTACCTATCAAAAACACCTAAGTTTTTATATTAGACTTTCATTTGTTTGCCTTTTCAACTTATCATTAAATTTACTTAGTATTTAAAATACTGTATTTTCTCTGAAGTCTGGGAGGGAAAGCAGTTCTCTTCTACGCTGTGGGCATGGTTTTGTTATGAGTAGTGAGGGCTCTTCACAGCTAACTCCTGGCTATGAAAATTGAATTTGAGCATTAACCATAGTCTTATGAGAATAATTTTATTCTGTTCGCCATCATTTATATAGATAATACCTAGTATCCCTTACCGACAGGTGTTTATACTTTGGATACATTTTGTTATTAATTCAGACACTTATGTTTTGTTTTTTATTTTTCAGGGGTTTTTTGTGTGTTTGTTGTTATTGTTGTTGTTCTGTTGTTGTTGTTTTGAGGTAGGGTTTACTGTGTTACACAGTTAGGTTTCAAACTACTGGTTCAAGCAGTCTTCCCGCCTCAGCCTCCTGAGTAGCTGGGACTATAGATGCACTTGGCTACTAATGTTCATTTTTCTTTTTCTTTTTTAAAATTAAAATAGAAACAAGGCCCAAGCTGGTCTCAAACTCTTGGGCTCAAGCAGTTGTCCTATCTTGGTCTTCCATAGTGCTGGGATTACAGATATGAGCCACTGCACCTGGCCTTTCTGTTCATTTTGTAGGAAAACATGCTTACGTTTTTTGGGGGGGATTTTTTGCGCTTGATTTCTCAGATCAAAATATAATTCTTATATGCTTTTTTGCAAAAGGAATTGAAATCTCAACTGAGCAAATGAATAATACTCAGATTAAAAACTCCGTAAAAAATTTTTATACATAATCAGATTCCATCTATTTTCTTGTTTACCAGAATAAATTTTACCTTGCCTATAAATATCCTTGGGGCCTTCGTATTGGTTTTAAACTGCTTTTTGGATTCAAAAACTATAGACTGGGCTTCTGCATTTTCCCAAGATAACCTTTTGTTGTTGTAGTTGTTCGTGACTATGACTTCTAAGGCATAATGGACCCTTTTAAAAATCAGCAGAAAACAGAGGTTCTTAAATGTGATGTGCATTGTAATCACTTGGAAATGCATTCATACACCCATTTCTGGTCTTAGTTCCTAGAATTCCTGGCCTAATAGGTCTAGGAGAGGACCCAGTAATTTGCTTTTCTAACTAGTTCCCAGGTGAACTGCTGCTGGCCCAGAACTGACTATTTGAGAGCCACTGGAATAGAGTCTCAGCACTCTGACTCCTTAGATATCATGGTGTGTAAATTTTGACAAAAGCTCATTGAGGTATATTTGAAAGCAATATATTTGATATTTGAAAGCAAAAGCCTGCTTCCTGTCAGCTGTCCCCTTTACTCATCTGTTCTTGGAGTAGAAAATCAGAAGGTGGAAGGCACCATCAGTTCCCTATAGAAGTCTTTAATTGAACTAAGATATAGGTTAGGCTGTAGACCCTCACGTTTTGTGGTATGGTGGGGAAACAAAATTCAGTTGTATATTATAAAGAGCTACTATAATAAATGCTTTTCTTAAATTCAGGGCCAGTTATTGTCTCTACGTACGAAAGTATATGCTTTCTTGTTTACTTTTGATTATGTTACAAAGTGTATATATTCATATCCTAGATTTGAATCACTTTTCTAGCTTATCAGAATGTACTGTTAGTTTAGAGTTCTGGAAAATTAGTGTGTAGTAGAGTGTTCTGTTTTACATTTCATTTATTGAATAAACTCAAGTAAATTGTAATATTCCCAATTTTTAGGAATGGTTTTATATTATGCCAGTTTTTCAAACCTTTCTCTGAATTTATTTGCTTCTATTATTAACAAAGAAAATATTTACTTAATAGACTGTAGTGAAATGTGCCCTGATATAGTAGAAACAATTGAATAGGCATTCATTTGATTTATATTTATAATTATCAAGAAGTCTTTTTTAAAGCTATAATATGTAGAAGGGGAGAGTTAATCCTTATAATGCTTAATTCTTGTAAGATCTATTATCTAGTCAGTTTATCGGTTATTTATTTATCTATCTATTTATTTATTTTGAGGCAGGATCTTGCTTTGTTGCCCAGGCTGGAGTGTAGTCGCTTGGTCATGATTCACTGCAACCTCCAGCTCATAGCCCAAGTGATCCTCCTGTGCTAGCCTCCCAAGTAGCTTAGGATTATGGCTGTATACCACTATACCTGGCTAATTTTTTATTTCATTTGAATTTTTCAGAGACAGGGTCTTGCTATATTGCCAGACTGGTCTCGGACTCCTGGCCTCAAGCAATCCTCCCACCTCAGCCTTCCAAAGTTCTAGGAATACAGGCATGAGCCACCACACCTGGTCCAATGATCTGTTTTAAAAACTTAAAGCATTATTACAAATATCTGTGAATACTAATACATGTGTTGATAAAGCTATCTTCTTTAGACATCTACCATTAACTAACATTTTGTGTCCTTTAAGGTATCTCTCTGAATTCCTTTACGCATGGTTGATGTCAACATTGAGCCGTGCTGATGGCTCTCAGATGGCAGAGGAAAGGATAATGGAAGAGCAGCAGAAAGGCCGCAGTAGCAAGAAAACAAAGAAGAAAAAGAAAGGTGCTGTGTATTTTTAAACCTAAGAAATAAAGAACATCAGAGTATACTTTAGTTTCTACAAATAAATAGATGGAGTGCTACTCGAGAGTTAGTTATTATATTTTAGTTCTCATTCATCTCTTCAGAAATTATAGGGTAGGGACTGAGTCCCAATATTAGTGAGATAAGTCTTTTTGGTTCCTTTCCTTGCTTTTCTTTTGCTTTTTTGCTATTCCATGTATCAGGATCTTTGATCAAGAAGTAGTGACAGCAAGATAGGCAGCAGGATCTGCCGCAAGATAGGGAGCAAGACAGCAGGAGACCACTGACTGTTTGACAGAGCCTCACAGCTCTGGAGGGAAGTAGCTCTGGAGCTGTGCTGTGACAGTGGTGCAGAAAGGTAGTCACAGAACACCTTGAGGCATCGTCCAAGAACCATGAGGAAAGAGAATTTTTTCAAAGAGACTGTCCTGTTGATCGTGTGGGGAGGGCTCTAGCTATTGCTGCAATCATTATAAAACACTGCTTTATGTTTCCCCACAATTTAAGCAGTTTGTGTGGGTCATTAAATGACTATTCATGGCTTTCCTATATAAGAGGTTAAGTCTCTAGGATGACATCATAGAGGTTAAAATTACTTTGTACGAGAATTTTACAGTATTCACTATTTTGGGGACATGATTATTTCGCTCTTCAGTTGTATTTTTTTGTTTGTAGATTTTTGTCCATAAAATAAAATTTGGCCTGTAGGAACAGACTGAGGTTTTGATTGAGTAAACAAGCTGGAAGATTTTTTAAGATTAGATTTTCTCTTGTAGTACTGATGGAGGGGAAAAAGAATGTGGACATTTTCTTTCTAATTACAGTTCGCCCATTGAGCCGAGAGATCACAATGAGCCAGGCATATCAGAACATGTGTGCAGGAATGTTTAAAGTAAGTTGTTGAAAATGAAGTTCTTCTTGGTTTTTAACTATATTGCTTTCGTATAGTTTATTTAAAATGAGATCTTTTCTGTGATTCTTTCCAGGTTCTAATTTTACTTTTTACTTTCCACCTGCTTGAAGATTACTCTTTTTCAAGTCTAGTTGTTTTAATTAATTTGTTCAGCGAACATTTGGACTCTTGCTGTGTGTCATATACTTTGTACTGAATACATTGCAAGAAACCAATTCTCATGAGATATGGTCCTCAATTCAAGTGCCTGTTAATGGCAGGTCAGTTGACATATGTGTGATAGGTAGTAAGAAAAGGAAGAGATTCCTTCTGATTGGTGATCAGGAAAGGCTTCATGAAAGAGATGGAGTTTGCAATTTTATTAGGAGTATGTCAGGAAGGGGGTGGGCTCCACAGTGAATGGCTTGAGCAAAAGCAGGCCTTGTCAGGAGATACTGGGTTCTAACTCTTAAGTTGTACTTAGCAAAAAAATGAAATGATTTGAGGCAACTTATGTTAAAATGCATAAAGTAGAACAGGGATTTCTGTTTGAAAAACAGGACCTATGGTTATAAAAATTATATGCTCCTTATTTCTTCAGAAGCTTTTGCTGTTTCAAATAGCTGTTCCTTGTTTTCTCTTCTGCATTGATAAAGGTGATCATTTTTCACATTGATTTTATTTTTTTTCTCATTCCCTTTTTCCTTTAGACCATGGTAGCATTTGACATGGATGGCAAAGTACGCAAACCCAAGTTCGAACTTGATAGTGAACAAGTTCGGTATGAGCACAGGTTTGCACCATTCAACAGTGTGATGACCCCGCCACCGGTGCACTACCTACAGTTCAAGGTGAAGCTGCTCAGTGAAATCGTTGTGAGATCTTTAGTCTTAGAGATGTGCATTTTCTTCCTGGCTATCATGTTAAAATATTAAAATACTTATTGGGCCAGTGGGACAGGTGATAAGAATAGCTTTTTTTTTTGAGTCGGAGTCTCACTCTGTTGCCCAAGCTAGAGTGTAGTGGCATGCTCACGACCACCACAGCCTCGACCTGCTGGGCTCAGGTGAGCCTTTTGCTTCAGCCTTCCAAGTAGCTTGAACCACAGGCATGTACCACCATGCCTGGCTACTTTTTAAAAATTTATTTTAGAGACAAAGTCTTGCCAAGTTGCCCAGGCTGGTCTTGAACCTTTGGGCTCAGGCAGTCCTCTCGCTTCCACCTCTCAGAGTGCTGGAATTACAGGCATGAGCAATTTTAAATAGTATAAAACTTATTTGGCTTTGTTGGAAGTACTCAACACGTTAACAGTTATTTAAGTTAAAGTAGTATGTGAGGGTTGAAAATGGAATATTACATAGGAAAAAACAGATGTGCTGAGTGTTTGCTTCAGTGTCTGCACATGAATAGTCAACGTAGAATTCTTTAATAATTAAAAAAGTATCTTAGAGGTTTTCTTTTTTATTTTATTTTAAAGATGTGGGGTACAGTTCGGGGTTAGGTATACAAATGTTCATTATGCAGGACCCTTGTTGATGAGGTGTGCACCTCCCTCCCCTGGCAGTTTCCCTCAACTGCCAGTCCTACCCCCCAGCAGTTTCCCACTACTGCCAATCCCTCTAATTAATTAACTTTTTAAATTTTATTTTATTTTTTTATTTTAAAGATGTGGGAGACTTTTTCTTATTAAGCATGTTTTAGATGATATTTTCCCTTCTTTTTAGGAAATGTCTGACCTCAATAAATATAGCCCTCCTCCTCAGTCTCCGGAACTGTATGTGGCAGCTAGCAAGCACTTTCAGCAGGCAAAAATGATATTGGAAAATATCCCGAACCCAGATCATGAGGTGAGACTGGATTCACAGTAACCCGGGGAAAGCTAGGCAGGAAAATACGTCTCTTACAACTAGATGAAAGCTGATTATAAAAGTGAACTTAATAGTATGAATAAGTGGAGCTTGTCATGTTTCTGCCCAGAATTTCTAGTACCTTTGCCAACCTAACCTTGTCAGACTTAAAATTACTTTAAGAAAGAAGTGATATAAATACCTGCTTGGTGTAAATTTAGAAATCAATGCAAAGAGAAATTAAGACTTGGAATCATAAAGTGAAAAGTACAGAAATACAATCCATAGTTCAATATGCTAGCATTAACAATTTTCAATTTTAATCTATAGTTTATATTAAAATAGAACTATATAAGTATTAAATATAAAAAGTGACCTGGCTAATTATCACAGGAACAACTGTATTTCACTTGACCACTTAAGGTAAAGGTTACTGCTTTTAAAAAAATAATAAATACTGTTTCAGACTTCTGGTATTTTAGTAATTTGCTGTATCCTTAATTTTCTTGAACTACATTTTTCTATAAGTAAGAGTTACCAGTAAAACATATACACTCTTCTGAGGATTATATCTTGGTGTACCTTCCATGGATGGTTAGTGTGGCATTATCTCAAAAATCACAGATACTTAAATTCAGGAAGTCTGTTTCTTGGGATTCATCTTATAGATTACATGTGCACCTACAGGAAATGAAGTAAGTGGTGAATAAATGTGCATTTGTTGCAGTAGGATTTCTAATCGCAAAAAAAATGAAGGAAGTAGGGGGACTGGTAAATAAATTATGATCCATTCATATAGTGGAGTACTAAAGAGAATGAAGAAAATCTTTATATTCTGTAATAGAATGTCCTATAAGAATTTAAGAAGTTTAAAAAGCAAGGTACAAAATAGTGTGCATAGTATGGTACAGCTCCCATCAGGAGGCAGGGAAAGACTACGTATATGTTTGTGAGTATAAAATATTTCTGGAAAGATACACCAGAATTGATCACTGTTGTTTGCTTCTTCGCGGAAGAGCAAATACCTGGAAGAGGGATAGAAGAGAGACTTAAAAAAAAATAAAAAGTCACATATGCCAAAAAGAAAATACAAGAGGGGAGCAGTGTAAAAATTTGAAGAGGTACCTATAATAGATGACATATTTTATTTAGTGGAAACTTCATTTATACAGCTGTATCCCCAGCAGAAAATAAATAGACTGAAATCCCAGCAAGGGCAAGGTATACTGGGTTACAGGCAGTAAATAGACATGTCAACTATGTAGTCTGGAGAAGAATCATGCTGAAAGTGGGGATGGGAAATACTGCAGAAGGTAAGGAGGCGATGAAGAGGTTGAACATTTTTGATAAAGTGGCTTCTGAGCAGTTTTGGACATGCTAAGTCTGAGTTGCCTATTAGGCATCTAAATGGAGCTGTCACCAAGGCAGGCGGATGTCTGATCTGGAGTTGAGAGCAGCAGTCCTGACCTTTCAGGAAGGTGCATGTCCAGAGAGGTCAGAAAGAAGGCTGCAGTGGGAACTTTTCTCCTTTGAACTGCATTGCTCTGTGGGAGAAGTACACTATTCCATTCTCTTGTTATTCATGTGTTCATGTAAAGTCTTTTAGATAAGCAGTCATCAGAAATAATAATGGTTAACACCCAAAGGAGACTTAACACCTGCCAGGCTTGGGTCTCATCTTCACAAGTCTTTGTGAGATGTGTAACGTTACCATCTCCATTTTTACATCGGAAGAAACTGAGGAACAGTAGTTAGGGAACTTGCCAGGTTTCACAGCTAGTAAGTGCCAAAGCTGGGACTGGAAAACATGCCCCCTAACTTGAGTCCATGCTCCCAACACTGTCTTTTGCTGCCTTTGCAGGACTTCGCAGCCTTGTGTTCTTTTGTTTTCATGAAAGCAAGATAGTTGGCCCTTTCAAAGTTTTCAGAAATTGAAATGGAGTTCTGTGTTACTAAAAGAAGTAAAGTGTTTTTGTCATTTTAAAATGCCTTTATTAATAAAACCTCAACACTTCCATTATGCAAAGTTCTTACTAATATGGATAATAACATAAATTTTGACTGAATTTTAATGTTTTGATGGTTTTATGTTGTATGTTTTAGGTCAATAGAATTTTAAAGGTTGCCAAACCCAACTTTGTGGTTATGAAGTTATTGGCAGGAGGACACAAAAAGGAGTCTAAGGTAAGTACATTGTGGAGAAAATAAATGGTCTTAAATTATCGTGAAGTTTCGCAATTTTTTCAATAAGATGCATGACAAAACGTTAAAACACTGAACAAAAACCATTCTAAAATGTTCAGGAACAAAAAAGATTAATTGGAGCTTGCCATTTTGTTTTGAGACATATTTTGTTAACTTAAAATTTCAAAAGTCCGCCCTTATGTCCTCCTCCCTCTGCCTTATAAATTACTGAATAACTTGTGGGAAAAAAAGAAAGTGTACAAAAACAGTTATGGGAGAAGCATGAGACACTTAAACATCATCTACCTTTGGAAAAATGAGTGTTGTAATAAAGACTCTTTAATGACTAAGAAGATGGGAGAGTCTATAAGCTTTCCTTGATGGTGATGTTCCATTGTCAGTGTCATATCAACATATCAGAGCAGAAGTTCTGCATTATGTAAGAGGTCAGCTCCTATGGCATTCTGGTGGCACTTGCCCATTGAGTGTCACTCTCTTTGTTTACTCTCATTGTTTTCCCATGTTCTGTCTTCTCTGCTTTACTAATAACTCGTGTTTCATTGCTTAGTACTGAGTGAGCCCTGATCTAGCTGATCTTCATTCCTGTAATTTAAGTCCATTTTTCTTTGTTAACTGTTCTCTGAAGGTAGAAAACAGGTGGTCATCATGTTTTCTGATGATCTTCACAAACCCAGAAACAGGTTAATAATTTTTTTCCTCCAAGTTAGTTCACTTTTTTGGTCATTAAGCCAGTGCTTTAAATCTCTTGGGCTTGCCTCATTTCTAAAAACACAGGAAACTCTGAAGTAAAAATGTCTTTGTTTACTGTCTGAATATGTGTATACATTAATTGACTTTCTGGTTTTCTTTACAGGTTCCTCCTGAATTTGATTTCTCGGCTCACAAATATTTTCCAGTTGTGAAACTTGTTTGAGAGAGACTGAGAAGGTGACCGTAAAGGGACAAGTCTACTTTCAGGACCCCACTGTTAGAGGGTACATGCACCACATTATGGGAAGTGAAATGGATTTCTTGGCTAACAGCCCATTATAAGGAATACTTTTAGTTTGACAGCCTTATATGACGTGAATGAAAACTGCTGTTTTAAAGTGGTTTATTATGTTCCATGGATGAAACTGGTCGTATTGAATGCATCGATGAACGTTACGGTTTTATTACAGATTTAATCATAAATCATTTTTTATGAATGATTGAGTGAAAATGGTGTTTGTAAAGGTTAATAAATTTCTTGACAAAAAATGTACTGCTGGAGATGAAAAACAGGAGCTCTTCGTTGATACATGCTAAGACTGAAGCAGGTGTTTGCTCTTTAACATTTGAGCAGTTCAAGCACAAACTATCAAAAAAGTTTCAAAGAATTTATTATGTACTTGTATGAGATTTTGACAGAATACATTTAAAGGGGATTTTTTGGGACTGCTAAGATGGGAGACTAAATTACATGGGAATTGTGATTTTATGTCATGACATCATAAATTATATATCTATAAGAATACAGATTTTTTTTTTAAACCCTTTATTACTTTGGCACTTCCGAAAGATGACACATGGCATTTGTTGGTGACAATTATTCAGAAGGAAGGAAGGTTGAAATGTATATGGATTAAGTTTTAGATCCAGGTTTAAATGTGGCATGCTCCTTTTTGTTTACTTTATATTCAGTTTAACCCATGAAACATTTTCAAATGGGGGGTTGTTAAGTTATCCTCTAGCTTTGACAAATTGACTTACATTTAATCTACCTGTACCTACAAGTGCCTGGTGCTGGAGGCACCACCCTTAGTTTGCTGCTTGTTTCTCTTCCTGTCTCCACTCTGATGTTTGTCATGGCAGCTGTTTAAGCCTATGTGGCCTTCCCTTTTGTCCTCTGTAGAAGGCAGAACTATTAGCAAAATGAGCAACTCTGTGGCTTAAACTGGCTTTTGTGGCTTGGCCTACAACTAGTGACTGTTTTATATTTGGTCTGTGGTAAAAGGGTTCTAAGCTTCAAATACCTTGACTTTGATTTGACACCTTTCTTGAAAACGTGACATTTAAACTTTTTTTTCTGGAAATACTTTAAAGCAGCTAACTTGACTGAACTTGCCTGCCTTCATAGAGAAGATTGTAGGGTAAGAATGTTCCCGACCCCTCTCTTCTCAGCTAATGAAGTAGTCTGGCTCCTTCTTTCCGGGAGTGGTAATGGTGACACTTGTGTTATCCAGGAACAGCCACTAGGCATGCTGAGATTTCAGAACCCAGAAGTCTTAAATAAAATTTTAAAAAGTAGTCTGTGCAATAGAAACTTGAATTACAAAAAGACAAAGTATTCTTGTTATCTGTTCAGTTAATTTGTTGGGAAGGAAAAGAGCAGTGCGCCTGACTGGTAATTTCTGTACACTTTAAACAAAAAAAGGGCAAAGAAATGGTATGAAATAGGCACAAGAAGAAACAAAGAAAAAAAAAAAAAAAAAAGCAAAGAGAATAATACAATGACATTTGGCAAACAACCAAAAAGAGATCCTGAAGCAAGTTAGAAAGCTGAGAAATTATTCTTTCTTCTCAGTCGCCAAGATATCAAGTATTAAAAATATGTCCCCCTAAAAAGCAAAATAAGAATATGGATTAATGCGGCAAGGATCTTGCTAAATGATGGGCTCACTTTCAATTAAGAGGATGCTTAGGCATTTTTTAACCACTGTCTGATCAGGTCAACCAGTATAGATAAAGAACACCTATATTGTTTTTTGGAGTGGGTCTTCCTAAGAGTAAAGAGTATTCCTGTTGTTAACCTATTATCAACTAAAAGTCTTATTAGTGTATGTTACTGACAGAATCATGTGGTGTCCTGTTAAGTAGCTTTAGGCTTTTTTTGTTTGTCTAGAGATTGGAGTCTCACTATGTTGCCCAGGCTGGATTTGAACTCCTGGACTCAAGTGCTCTTTCCCAAGTAGCTCCGATTATAGGCTTGCACCACCATACCTGGCTAGTTTTTATTTTATTTTACTTTTAGTTAGGGTCTCACTCATCACCCTGGCTAGAGTGCATAGAGTGCAGTGGCTTACCACAGCTCATTGCAGCCTCGATCTGCTAGGCTCAGGCAATCTTTCTGCCTCAGCCTCCCGAGAAGCTAGGACTACAAGTGCATGCCACCATAACCAGCTAATTTTTAAAAAAATATTTTGTAGAGGTGAGGCCTCACTGTGTTGCCCAGGCTAGTCTCAAAATCCTGGGCTCAAGTGATCCTTCCACTTAGGCCTCCCAAAGTGCTGGGATTACAGGCATGACCCACCATACCCAACTTAGATTTTTTGGGGGTGGGGGGGAGAAGGTACTTTTTAATGGTTAAAATTTTACAAATACACCATAGGCTCATGCAATACTGCTGGCATTGGACGCAATCCTGGACCGTAAGTCAGCACACTCCTTTGCAACTGGTCCTGTAATGGCAGAACCCTTCATTTCGCCAGCATTGTTGCTATGACCCTTGCATTATCTTCAAAATAAAGAAACAGGCTGTCTTTCCTTTGGTATGAATTTCATTGTCGAATGACCACTGCTGGATGCACCTTCTTTCTGAACTCTGGTTTCCCTTTCTTGACTGGTTGCCCTTTCGTCACCATGTCACCCACACCAGCAGCGGAAGTTTTTTTTCAGCCGTCCCTTGATTCCCTTCACAGAGGTTATATACAGATTTCTGGCTCCTGTATTGTCGGCACAGTTGATCACGGCACCTACCAGAAGACCCACGGAAATCCGGAATTTCGCACCAGAGGACCCACCACAACCTCGCTTTGACATCTTGAACGCCAGAAAGGATTTTGGTTTTTTAATAGGTTTCTAATCAGAAAAATTAAAAGCTGCCCTTTTAAGACTATTAAAATAATCTACCATTCAAGGTACTGAAACATGATAGGAGAAATAAGACAGTCTCCCCTCCCACAGAATTTATAATCTTATGAAGAAGGCAGAAAAGCAAACAGGCATTTAAAATGCAATGAGTAAAACACAGTATGCTGGGTAGGAGGACCCCTGCATGTGAGACTTTATGGAACAAATCACCATCTCACCTGTCTCAAAGGTTCAAGAGGTATCAGCCGGTAAAGGGGTCCAAGACAGGTCGTGTGCAGGTTTAGGGTGAGATGATGGAAGCCTGGCTAAAGTACAGAGTGGGCAAAGGGATTGGCAATTTGAGACTGAGAGAGAAGGAGAGGCCAATACACAAGAACCAGGGAGGCCAGGTTAAGGAGTTTGGACTTTGTTCTGGTATTGGTGGATGCCACTGAAAGCTATTCTGCAGGAAATGATTGCATCAGATCAGATTTGCCTGCCTGAGAATTATTCAGAAGGGAAGCGGGGTGTCATTTGCTTATATGGGCAACACAGGAGACCAAGTTTGGAGATAAAGATTGGTTAGATGTTGAGATATCTGGGATATCCTGGTGGATGGTGGCAGATTGTTTGGTCTGGAGCTGAAAGGTGCAGCCTGGGGTGGAGATGACCGAGGACTAAGTGACTGTAGAGGTGTAAATTGAAGACTTGTCTGAGGGTTGCAGTTTCTCAGGGAGCCCGTTGAGTAAGGGCTGGAGAAGGAATGGACTTGGGAAGGCCAATTATAAAAGAGGGCCAGCGAATAGGGAGGCGACTGAGAGAGGTGATGGGACAGTCTGCAGGGAATAGTGCCACAAATCCATGTCATGTGACTGTTTGACAAGTGTCTGTTTCACTATTTTGCTTGCTTAAGACTTTAACTTTTCTGGCTAAGATAATATATTACCTTAAATATTGGTCAAATTTTCCTGTTTGGAAAAGTCTAGGAGAGGCAGTCACATCCCCTGTCCCTCTGGCTATGCTTCTGGACACTGGAAAAGCCTGCAAGGAGACCCACCAGGAAGAAAAGTAGAAGACAAGGCCACAATCCAGGTAAAAGGCCAGTATGAGGACTGAAATAATCCCCCTGGATTTGGCAAGTAGAGGCTGCTGGCGATAACGGAGAAGAGCTCTTGCAGGGCTGGGGCGGAAACTGGAAATCAGTTGAGATACAGACTGTGGGGTGAGGACATGGAGACAGTGACTCAGCTGTACTTGAAAAGCTGCCTGCCCTGTATTCATACTTGCCTCACTCTGCTCTCGGCAGAATAGGTGAATTTTTAAAAAAGCATAAACTATAGTCCTGATCACTTTACAGTCTGCTTTAAAATCCACCGTTCTCTAATTAATAACCTAGTCTTTGCCCAGAAGGCTAATTCACCTCTTTCTGCCTCTCCCACCTCACTTCTGCCCTCTCCCTTTGCGCCACCTCCTCCAAGCTGCAGCCATATCGCCTCCTCCAGATCCCCAAGCCTCTTCTAGCCAATTTCTACTCGTCCTTCCAGTTTCAGCTGAAATGTCACATCCCCAGCAAGGGCTCCTCTCTCCCCTGGGGGAGGTCACGCCCCTTAAAAGGACTTGTCATTTAAATATAGTCGCAGGTCACTTAATGATGGGGATAGATTCTGAAAAATGCACCATTAGGTGATTTCATCGTTGTGTGACCGTCACAGGCTGTATCTGCACACACCCTGATGGTAGAGCCCACTGCGCACTCCTAGGCTCTGTGGTACAGCCTATTGCTCCTAGGCTACAAGCCCATAATGCATGTTATTGTAGTGAACACTGCAGGCGACTGGGACACGATGGTAAGTATTTGTGTATCTGATATTAGAGATGGTGCAGTAAAAAATGTTACAGAAGATTTAAAATAGCGCCCTGTATGGGGCACTTACCACGAATGGAGCTTGCATGACTGGGATTTACTCTTGGTGAGTCAGTGCGTGAGTGGTGAGTGAATGTGAAGCCTAGGACCTTACTGTGCACCACTGTAGGCTTTTAAGCGCTGTACACTTAGGCATACTAAATGTTTTACATTTTTCTTCAATAATAAAGTAAGCTTAGTTTACCGTAACCTTATAAATTTTGACCTTTTTTTGCCTCTTGTAAAGGTACATTATTTTATGTATATCCTTATTCTGTAAGCCCTTTTCCATTTTTAAAATAGCACAGTAGGTTTTTTACACTAACATCACCTCAAACACTTAAGTAATGCATTGTGCTGCAACATTGACAGTCCTAGGCAGTAGGAATTCTCCAGTTCCATTATAATCTTACAGGACCACCATCTTATTCGAGATCTAGTGCAAACTTGAAAAAAGGGGCTACCTCATCTTTCTAGGATCTCACACCACCTGGGGCAACTCTGTATCCTGCCCACCCGACGGCGTATGGATTTCTTCAAGACACAGAAAGACATCCCTTCTGAGGGCAGAGTCATCCCAGGGGAAGAGTGAACAGAGAGAGTAAAACAAGGCCCCTGCTAGGAGAGACTCCATGGTGAGAACATGGCATGGCTGGGGGTGGCAAGTAAGATAGTTGGTCTGATGTTAGCAGCATCAACCCAGACACCTATTGATATATCAAATGATTCCATATCTACAATTAGGGAACCAGGACTGGTTGCTTTTTCAATGAGACCTTAAGATAAAACTTGGGATGACTGAACATTTTTGTTATCCTACATCTGCCAGAGGTGTTAAAATTTGTTTTTAAAGAGATGAAATGACCTTCCTGAAATGTTAAACTAGACCACAGACCACCCGTGTATTCATTTACAGTGTAAGATTTTTTCTATAGCCCATTGCTAATATTACCTTCCATTTAAAGAGAATGTATATCAGATTTTGGAGAATCTTGTGAAGTTACTATTCAACAGCTCTCTGAATTTCTAAACTTCTGCCACTTCTGTTTAAAATAAGCCAACCTTAATGGAAAGTGTGGTGTTTTGTTTCGGTCACTGGCATGTCCACCTGTTGACTTCTAGGCTATTTTGAATGAGCTCTTCTCAAAACAGAGCAAAGAGACTGTTAGGCCAAAATTGTTCTTGACAGGAGAAAATAAGACAGTTGTAGGCTGGTGTTGACTGAGCTCACGCAACCACAGAACCACTCTTCTAGATGATACTCAGATATTAAATGTAGCTAATGCAGCTTTTTGAAGAGTGGGTTAAAACACTTAGGGTGAATGTTTTAGTTCTGGTTAAAGGCAGACATGACACATGACCCTGGAGGTCTCATGACTCATTTCCCTATAGCTTTGGGAGAGGCAAACTAGTTTTCTTTTTTTAAGGCAAGCTTTCATCAGGAACTCAAAGACTGGCTTACCTCTTCAGACTAAGTGGAGTTTTATCCTAATTCCATGTTTATCATTGTTTTTTTAAAAGCATTTATTCGGCCGGGTGTGGTGGCTCAACTGTAATCCCAGCACCTTGGGAGGCCAAGGTGAGAGGATTGCCTGAGCCCATAGTTTCAAGACCAGCCTGGGCAATTTGGTCAGACCTCACCTCTACAATAAATTTAAAAAAAAAATTAGCAGGGTGTAGTAGCGTGTGCCTGTAGTTTCCAGAAGAAAGGCTGAGGAGTAAGGATCGCCAGAGCCCAGCAGGTTGACGCTGGGGTGGCCGTGAGCATGCCACTACACTCCAGCCTGGGCGACAGGAGACTCCAACTCAAAAAAAATGAATTTGCCTAAATCTACGGAGGTTGTAAGAGGTTCTGAAAGATAAATTTCAGTTATGTGGAAACTTGGGTTATTTAGTGCCTAGGACCACATCTTCAATCCCATCATTTATTTATCTGGACTTAACAGCAAACATTAGGCAAGAACCTGTCACAGTACTAGAGTTTTTATAGCAGTATAAAGGGGCACAAACAAGGTATAGTCTGTGTTACTCAACTCAGGATTTTTATTCTAGTTTAGAAGGTATAATTTTATTCTAAAGAATAAGGATTAAAAAAGTATTTGTCTCAAATAGGGGCTTGGTTTATAAAAATCATTTTCTGAAGTTTATATACAGTTTAAAGATGAGAACATTTCAGGTCATTTAACTTTACTAAACGTGTGTCACAGGTGCAGCTACAAGGAAACATTTTAGTTGTTTAAATGCTGCATGGGAAGATACCTACTTTAACCCTTCAATTTATACATTACCAAAATTTTATCAACCCAATACTTAGATACATAATTAGGCTAGGCTATTTCCCCAGCTCTCTGACACTAATGAATAACTCATGCTTCCAAAGTCTAAGCCAATAACCTTGTGGAGAAAAATTGCTAATAACCCAGTTAATGTTTTTTTTGAGTTGAAGTCTCACTCTGTTGCCCAGGCACAGCGCCCCCAGCATTGACCTGCTGGGCTCCAGCGATCCTTCGGCCTCAGCTACTGTGCCCGGCTAATTTTTGATATATAAAGAGGTGAGGTCTTGCCAAGTTCTCTGGGCTGGTCTCACATTCAGGCAGTCTATTCACCTTGGCCTCCCAAAGTGCTGGGACGACAGGCTGAGCCACACAAAAGATGTTATGTATGTGCGGTGATTAGATTACTCATGAAATCTAATCCAAGATTTTAAAAATTTTTTGTAGCTTCAAAGCTTTTTTTCTTTAATTTTAAAGATGGGGTATACAAGTCAGGATAATCAAAGTTTAAATCATCTTCAGATGTGTTATTTGCAGGAAAAAGATCAAATGAGTGATCCCATCACTCCTGTCCACAAACCATTTGAGAACACAGGTGTAGGTGTAGATTTAGTTAAATAGTTTACACTGCTAAGGATTTATTTTAGCCTTAATAAGGAATAGCTACTGACTTAATTTTGGATGAAACCAAGAGACGTTTGATATTTACTTGATGCTGTTACACAGGTGTTTGTTTTGTTGAAACACCCCATTGCTGTCCAACCCATTGCTGCCTCCGATCCACCGTGATCCCAAGGGAAGCCACGGTGTGAGTATGGCTGACTGCAGAAAGAGCTCCGAGTGCACAATTGCTGAGCACACGGCCTCCAGAGCCCTGTGGGGTTTACAAAATCTACACTAACATCTGTCCTATTCCATAAAAGATTTAAGGCAAACAACCATCCTTAACCCATACTTTTAAAGCAGGTTCTTTAAGGATATAGTAGGGATGAAGGGGAAGAGCTAAAAACAGTGGAAGCTGAAGAGTTTTAAAAGTAGAACAGAATATTTTATTTCTTAGCAATTCTATACACACGAATTAAACACGAGATGAATAGAGACTTCATTATTGAGAAAGAAAAGAATTCATATCAACCCCAAGATTGGACACAAAGGGAAGTTGGAAAAGGACTTAGAAAGCTTATGAAAGTCGCTCTAGAAGGTTTCATATAAGCCAGCTGCCTTTTGTGGCGGGTAAGTTTTATCTTAGCAACTGGGTAAAATAAGCAGTCAGATATGAAGAACATTCAAGTTGGAGACGGCAACACGAACACACACAGCCTGACTTCAGGGACTGAGGTGCAGCACGAGGCAGCACAGCTGCCGCGAGTCCAGGAGCCACAGCCTCCCCAACAGAAGGGCTGGACCAGATGGTTTCTGTAGCCCCTGGATCTCCGGTCCTCGGCACCCTCCCTTATTCTTTAGGGAGCCTTACGGACAGGAAGTCATGAATGTGACTTTGCCAGTTACAAGTGGTAAGAGCCTATTTGCCATTAATAGAACTCAATTCAAGTCAAACTCGAATGCCGTTATCATTGTGAATTATGATCAGTCCTTTTCAAAATTAATGTTAACCTTTGATTTTAAAATCGGTTTTGTAAGTCATTTACCACAAGCTAAATGTGTAAAATATGACAAAAACTATTGCATTTCTCTCGCCTACGCATTCCGGGTTTGCAATACTATGTATCCTTCAACATCAATTGACTTTTTTCTTTTACCCTATAAAGATCTGTCCACAGCAAACTTATCCTCACAATGCTGTGCCTTCCTCACTGCTGTGTTGCAGCGGCCTGTTTTGACAAAAGCGTTACCTGCTCATTGCTTTTTTTTTTTTTTTGGCAATATGTACTTAAAGAAGATTTTGCTTTGCCCATACACAAACCAAAGTAAGTATAGACCACAAATGCTCAAATTACAAGTTACTTAATAGCATTTTTGTACTTTAAAAAAATGACAAGGGATTATTATATAAGTAGTCCTTTTTTTCTTAAATTCTCAGACAAAACAGCTCTGTATTCAGACTTGTTTAAAGCTGTTGCTAGTGATGTCTGTGTTAACAGGCAGTGCTCTTGGCCACTCATTGTCAGAATCGGAAGTGACTGCACAGGAGCTTAAGCCAGTCATCCAGTGGGTACCAGTGAGAACAGAACTAATGGGCTGGTACCAGCACTTGGCACAGCATGTGGCGAAGAGACTCCAGAGAGAACCCAGACAGGAAGAGGTCTCTGCGTGGAGCTGCTCTCTCCTTCACATCAGAAGATGGACTCTTCCTACAGGTGATTGTTTTTTTGCAGTTATATTCCAGAATAAAGAAGTGCCAGTGCTGCCACTCTTGAAGGAGAACTCTGCTATTTTTGGTATTGATCTTCTCATGAAATACCTATTAGTAAAAATTTTGACAACTTACTAGACACTTCAAAAGTACCCCCCAAAACTGTCTAAAAGACAGTCCTGTTTTTCCTATTTAAAATACATACTAGAATCCCACAATAATCATCTTTAGATGTACATTTTACTAGTACATTTCACAGTTCTGAGTATTCCGTCCCTCATGAATATTTTGTCGTGATCTCTTCAGTCCTGATGTGCAACATGATTCCAGTTTGATTCAGAGTGTATGATTCCGCTTTTCACGCTGATCAAGTAAATTTATGGTGTTTCTCTTCTCATCTTCAGTATTAAAAACTAAAAAGGGGATAAAAAAAACCTCATGTAATATTCCAGCATTAAGCATTTCGAGAAACCAGCCTCGGCACGTCCCATTTTGCATGAGTTTCTAGAAACCGTCATAAGGAGGATCTGCTCCCTTGGCAACACTAACTGGGAGTTGCATTCCTAATCAAGGGAAAGATGACAAAAGAGATCACGTCTGGCCAACCATGTGCCATGAAATGGTGAGACAAGGCCCCATGTCCTGTGGATGGACGACGTAAAATGTAAGCTGTGACCCCAGCACCCCGTGCTGTGTGGCTGACCCGCGCCACGGCACCCCTGACGGCGCCTGCTGCCTCCTGGGATCCATCCGCAGCCTCACACAGCTCTCGCTACCCCAGAGCTCGGCCTCTGCAGAGCTGAACCTTGGCTTCCACCGCCCGGGCTTCCGCTGTCCTTTGACACACAAAGGACATACAAAGTCACCACAGATAAGACCTAAACCTGGCATCCTGATTTGTAACTATTGCACATCAAAAATGACTGCAATTAAATGACCGCCTTATTAATACTGCCTTTTAAAGTCTTCAATGAAGTTGAGGCTAAGGCCTTTTTCTAATTTCCCTCAAGCAAGCAGGGTCATAAATGTAACATCGAAGCTGATATGTTTCTTCAGCTCAAAAGAGCTGACAGCATTTATCTTTACCTTGCCTGCCTCCTCTCTGTGTTTAAAACCTTGCAGAAGGTCAACTTCTTAGCACACCTATGTGTAGAGAAGGAAAGATCACAAGGCTTCGCTGCAAAGCCAAGCATTCAGTAGGACGACAGGCCTATTTAAAAGATTGTTAAAATATCCGCAAGACAGTAACCACAAAACACGTTCTTCGAGAAATGAAGTACACAAATGAGTAGAGTCAGTGACATGCAGAGAACAGAAAGATGGAGAGACTTTGTATTTGCTTAAAATTCTGACTGCTAATGTGGTAACTTTTTACCTTAAAAAAATTACCTAAGTAGTCCATGAAAATAAAAATTAAGTTAGGACTTCCATCTCTAGAAACTGCCAGTTGCCACTACTGATATCCTGAAGAAATATAAAAGATAATTTTAAAGAATGCATTGCTGAATCAGACAAACACAATTAAGGGAACTTTCTATCAAACTGCTGGTCACCATACTTTAAAAAAGGCATGAGTGATAAAGACAAAAACGAGGCTAGATGTGATGGCTCACATCTAATCCCAGCACTCTGGGAGGCCGAGGCAGGAAGATTGCTTGAACCTTGAAGTTTGACACCAGTCTGTACAAAAAGTCAAAAAATTAGCCAGGTGTGGTGGTGTGCGCCTGTAGTCCTGGCTACATGGAAGGCTGAGGTGAAAAGATCGCTTCAGCCCAGGAAGTTGAGGCTGCAGTGAGCCATGATTGTGCCACTGCACTCCAGCCTGGGCAACAGGATGAGATCCTGACTAAAAAAGAAAAAATCACCCAAGTAGTCCATGAAAATAACTCAAAAATCAAGTAAGGACTTCCATTTCTAGAAACTGCAAACAACTCTGCCAATTGAAGCAACTGACATCCTGAATAAATATAAAATACAGTTTTAAAGAATGCATTGTTGAATCAAACAAATGCAAATTAAGGGGACTTTCTACCAAACAGCCGGGTCACTGTACTTCAAAAAAGTCATAAGTGATAAAGCTAGAAATGGTTACAGGTTGAAGAACACTAAAGAGGTATGAGAATAAGTGCAATGTATGATCCTGGACCAGAAAAGGGATATTAGTTGCACATTCACTAAATCTGAACAGCCTATATAACAGATGCTAGCGTTACATCAACATGAATTTCCTTATTTTGGTAACTGTATTGTGGTTCTATAAGATGCTAACATTTGGGGGGCCTGAGTAAAGGGTATATGAAATTTTTTACTTTTAAAAAAATTTCAAAATGAGAAGTTAATGTTTTTTTAAGAATATCAAGAATAATGCATTGCCCTTATGGGAACAGAAGAAGGCACTGGCGAGTCCAAAAACGAAATGAAAGTAGCAACTAGCGGTATAATCAGTAAGCACAAAGCCAACACTTGCCCTGAAGGTTTCCGGTGGAGCCTGGCGATGCTGGGCTTTCTCCCTTCAGAGCTTCGAAAGGAGCCAGGGGTTGAAAACGGAGGGCTTAGTTGGGGTGTGAAGCAAGGGACCCCAGTAAAGCTGGAACCCAAAGGCTCAAAGCCTCGATGTAAAGGTAACGGGAAAAAAGCCTGTCAGGAAAATGGAATGGCAAGAAAGCCCAGTGTGTGGAATGGGGGATTTCTTAAACCACGTGAGGACTAATCACAAGATGACTGCAGGGTAATCTGAATTCATATTTCCTATGTGATCCAAAAAAACTAAAGAATCTGAAAAGGCTGTGAATTTGCAGTGCCCTCATTTCAACTTACAGAGGCAAATACTTTCTCTAGTGAATTAACTGTAACTTGGCCCTCAAAGATTTCCCCACGGAAAAAGTTCCCAAGAAACTGAATCATGAGACATGAATCGAATGAGAAGACCTTCACTTCTGAGTTCAGGAATAAGGAAAAAAAAAAATAGAAGCATTATTCAGAGATGTCTAGGATTTCCCAGAGGGATTAGCCTGATCAGATATTAAAGCTGTTACACTTACATTGTAGAACAGTGTGAATCAACAGACACTAATGGGAAACAGGCCAAAAATAGACTCACGTATATACAGAAAGTTAGTGTTTGATAAAGGTGGCATCACAAATCACTGGTGATTTGGCATGGCACTGAGCCAACTGGATGGCTTTTTGGAAAGATCAAATTGGATCCATACCTCACACCGCACAACAGAATAGTCTTCTAATGGATTAGATCTAAATGTAAAATAGGAAAGCAGAGGAGGATTCTGGAAAGATGGCAGGAATAGTGGCAAAGTTTTAAGGCTTCTCCGAGTCTCTACATGAAGCAACTGGATTAAAAAGCCAGGAAATCATTTACAACAAAACTAGATGACAGGAACCGTGCAGACCCCAAAATCCAAGCAGTAAGAAGGCAAACTGGACAGCCACCCACGTGTTTGTAGTGTTTGCAGCATCTGGGGTGGGAGGAGGAAAGGAGCGATGGAGCTTGCGACGGGGAAGCCCAAAGAACCAACGATTTTCTCCAGCAAGTGAGCCCAAAGTCCTGGGAAGGGCCAGAGGGGCCGGCAGAGCCTGGGCCCATGGCCTCCGAGACTGACCTGCCAAAACTCCTTTGTGAGGTTCTTTCCCAGGCAGAGCCCCACACAGACCCAAAGTGCTGGGTGTGGAGTGAAAACTCTAAGACGGGAACAAGAGAAACAAAACAGAAGGTTCAAACACAAGGAGGGGAGGCTCCACTGGCCAAAGAAGATGGGACAGTTTGAACCTCAAAAAGGGCAACAAACACAGCTGAGTAAAACCCTTCAAATATGTTTACATAAGTCTAAAATGACAAAAGGGGAGTTACCTTCAGAAGATGATGGGGAACAACTGTGCAAACTGACCAATAAGAGGGAAAAAAATCAAGCACTTATTCTGTCCTATCCTATATGAACAATACCTGAAGTGTCTACAAGAACTTGAATACTGAATACTTGGGGTTTCTTTTGCCCATGCCTTTATTTTCTCTCTTCTTTCTTTAATAAACTTCGTTGCAAAACTTAAAAAAAAAAGCTGGGCTCAGTGGCTCAGCCTGTAATCCTGCGCCTTGGGAGGCTGAGGTGAGTGGATTGCCTGAGCCTGCGGGTTCGAGACCCACCCGGGCAACTTGGCGAGACCTCATCTCTACAATAAATCAAAAATTAGCCGGGCGTGATAGCGCGCGCCTGTAATTCCGGCTACTCGAAGGCTGAGGCGGAAGGATCGCCGGAGCCCAGCGGGTCGAGGCTGCGGTGGCCGGGAGTGGCCACTGCACTCCAGTCTGTGCGACAGAGTGAGAATCCAACTCAAAAAAAAACAAAAAACATGACTACTTGAAGTATAAGAACAATACTTGAAGTGTCTATTCTTAAGAACATTCCAATTAACAAATGAAAGATAAATTAAGAGACACAGGCACTAAGCACCAGCTGCTCACATCACACAAATAAAAGTGCCAGACTCTTAGTGCCTCCAGATGAAAGAACACACGACTGCCTCTGGATCCAGCCACCAATTTGCAGAATAGAGAACTGAAGAACATGCTGAACTACCCCATGAATACAGAATCGCCAGGATTCAGACTGGGAAACTACAGGTCACACAGCTTGGGTTCTTTAGCATTGTAAAAGAAGGAAGGAAATGGAGGGCAAACCTGTAGATTAAGAGAGAATTAAAGAGTCTTAAAGACAGCAAATTTAAAGAAAATGGACAAGACTAAAACTACGGTGTCCAGAGACACCCACTTCGGTGATCAATGTAAGAAAATGCCTACTATAGAGGTGAGGATTGCGGTCACTAGGGGGAGGGAAGATGCTGTGACTGCAACAGGCAACACAGAAGAGGCTTCGGGAGGGACCAGCCAGTTAGAGTTCTTGGCTGCAGATGCAGTTACAAAGAACTCATTTGTGTTATTTTCAGAATCTGTGTTTCACTTTGTAATAGAGACTACATGGAAAGTTGGGAGGCATGCTCAATGAAAACACACTGGATGAAAGTATGGGTGAATTCCTTCCAACTCTAGATAGGCAAGCCTTTCTAAGCATGGCTCAATATTCAGAAGCAATAAAACAAAAGACAAAATTGTTCAGAACTTCTGCATGGCAGCCCTGTACACAAAACAAGACAAACTGGGAGAAAGTATTTGTAACACACACCTTGGATAAAGGGCTTTTGTGCTACGACATAAAGAGCTCTTAAAAACTGATAAACACCAAGAATCTGATAGAAAAATGAAAAAACTTTTTTTAAAGGCACTAGAAATCCATAATGACACTAAAATAAGTGTTGGAAAAATGGAGGGGGCTCCTGAGAGAATGTCAGGTAATGAATGTACAGAGATGGCAGAATGTAAAATGTCAACGCGTAGGCAAGGCTCATCAATGGATGATAAAGCCACAAAGTTCAAAGCACCCTCTTCTAGATGATACATTAATGGCAAAGAGAAAATGGACCTATGTGATGGAGAGACCTGGTGGGCGACACCTCAGCCAAGGGATCAGCCACCAGTAGGACAGCCTGCCATTCCCCTGGTGGGAGGCAAGAGAAACTCGACTGTAGCTGCAAAGATGTTCAGCCTGAAGGTATCACAAGGAAACAGACCAGTCCAGAGTTTCACATGTTCCACAAGACAATGGCCTGGGCTCTTCAAAAATTCAAAATAATAATACGACATGTGGCTACAAAAGCTGCTCAGACTTTCTGTACATACGAGGGGAGGATGGGCCCCTTGTGACACACACTTGCAATTTGTTCCTCCAGATAAAACGGCCAGCCAAAGTTTTTATCTGGAAATTTTGAGAAAGCTGTGTCACGATCTGCAGAAGAAACGTCTCAACTTGTGGCAAACAGGTGACTTGCTTGGTTCTTCCCACACAGCACTGGGCGTTCAGCAGTTTTTGACCAAAAATGGCATGAACCCTGTGCCCCACCCTCCCCATTCATTCCCAGTCTCACCCAAGCGACTTGTTTTTGTTTCCTCAATGAAAAAAGTCTTCAAAGGGAAATGTCTTGCCAATATGAAACAGGTGAAACATAAAATGGCAGAAGCATTAAAAGGCATCAAAATTGATGTGTTCAAAACTGTTTCCAGCAGTGGAAAAAGTGTCTCAACAGGTGTACTGCATCAAACAGAGAGTACTTTGAAAGTGACTGAAGTTCAAACATAAGAATGAATATGTGATTTTTTAATAAATAAATTCTAGGGCTTTTTGGATTCCCCCCTGGTATATTAGGCCTTTCATTTGTGATGTAGACTGGTAAGTGGTGAGCCAGCCATTGTGTTGGAAAATTCCTAAACACCATTGAAAACAAATCCTCCTCCTAATACCTGAAGACTCGAGCCCCACTGAAAATGCAGTCTCATCACCTTGGGCTGCTCAACCCTCAGTTCCCTCCACCTCACTACTTTCAAAGGCTCTCGCAAAGAAGACAGTCTCTTTGAAACAACTGCTCAATCATAACACTGTCGGGGTCCACTGGATAATCCAAGTGAGGGACCAGAAAGGGGAGGCGAAGGGCAACTCCCTGCCGCTGCCGTCATTACCATTTAAGTTTCCGCCATTCCCAGCAAGGGCCGCCTGCTTGTCTGTTTCGGATTCGGCCTCATTTTCATCCATGTTGTAGTCATCATCTCCGCCCAGCTTTTGCTGGTTTCTCCCTGCAAAATTAGCAAACAAAACATAAGCTATACCATTTCTCCCTTGATGCCACAGCAACACCAGAACCCAGGAGCTGGGCGATACCCATACTCATCATTTCACAATGAGATCTTTTGGCTACTTCTCTGGAAGGGGCTTATGTGCTTATTTCCAGTATATACACCATGTGGGAGTTCTCTACTTACGCATGTTCTACTTGGACTCAAAGTCTATATAAAAAAGGCCCTAAGTAAAAGGCTATATTTTCCGGCTGGAAATGGAGAAACTAGGTAACTAAACCAAAATCCTAGTTCTTTAAAGAGATAAGCAACTCAGAGAACAGGACCGCTGTTTTAGGAAACAACAGATTTCAGTTAATGACAGTGTCTCCTTAGATGGAGGGGGGAAATGGAGTAGCTACTGTGAGCCAAAGATAAGAGACTTACACTCTCAGAATTAAGCCACTCACTGCTACATTCCCCCCTGGAAAGCACAGCAGTCAGAAAAGATCAGGACAAAATGCTTTCAGGGGACCTATTCAATAGGTTTAACCTAAACATTTTATATTTATACATAAGGAGGTAAACAAAATCTTTTTTAAAAGCATGCCTGGAAAATCAGCTCTAGTTCTGTTTCTCTGCATTCACTGCCTGGGGTGGAAACAAAGCAAAGGCCTGTGTGCCCTGTGCGCTTATTCTTCAGATGAGATCACCATAACTGTGTCTAGAACCCATGCATCATGCAGGCCCGGCATCCAGGGCCACCTCTAGCTGTTAACACTTTGTGGCCAGCTACCGGGTGGCCCAACACTTGAGTGCCCTGGCTGAGCCCCGTTGTGATGACCCTCTCTCAGGGAGGGAGCGAGCCTCTTCTTGCTGGGCAGACATGGAGAACAGCGCCCGAGCAGGGAAATGCAATTCTGTAACTAGAACTTGGGAAGACACATTCCTCAGGGTAACTTCCGCAAATAAGCGTATTCTCCAGCTTCTGTTCCTTGGCCCTTCCCAGAGCACAGGTGTATGTCTTCAGAAATGCTTCTGGCTCAGGTGGGAAAGAAATTTTCCACATCTTTAAGGGACCAGAATATATCCCAGAACATTCTGTTGATCTCAGATTCTCACTTTCCTTTAAGTCGTTGAAAAGTCGACCAAACCAGACAGGAGGGTGTCACATGTCACTTTTCCTCAGTGCTCAAATATGCAGTAGCCTCATCTACCCATCATTCCCTCCTTTCTTCCTCCCTTTAGTCATTCATTCACCAGCACTGACTGTACTACACCAGACACTGAATGGTAAAGTGGAGAAGCAGAGATTGGGCACGTGGTCTGCCTGCCAGGAGGTGACGTTCACTCAGTGCTAGCATTCATCTCCAGGTTGCCTACCTGCAAAGTCCTCTTGACTTCCTGTTAACATTGTTTCTGGGCCGGGCTCGGTGGCTCAGCCTGTAATCCCAGCACCTTGGGAGACTGAGGCAAGTGAACTGCCTGAGCCTGTGGGTTCGAGACCAGCCCAGGTAACTTGGCGAGACCTCATCTCTACAATAAATCAAAAATTAGCTGGGTATGGTAGTGCACTCCTGTAGTTGCGGCAACTTGGAAGACCGAGGCAAAGGGATCGCCAGAGCCCAGCAGGTCAATGCTGGGGTGGCCGTGAGCCTGCCCCTGCCCTCCAGCCTGGGCGACGGAGTGAGGCTCCAACTCAAAAAAAAAAACACTGTTTCTGAAACCTTAGGTGCTGCAGTGTGCTGCCCCTCCTTTCTGCCTCCCACTTGATAACAAATTACAAACAAACAAAAAGGAACTACCAAATGCAAACTGCTGTTCAGTAGAGTTCAAGGAGATCCACCTGACGTTAGGAAGGAGATGGAGAGGGCGGCGTGCCTGGCAGGAAGGTGTGCACAGCAGCCTCCAGAGCCCCTCACCCACCTTCCTCAGCAGCATCCTGCTCCTCCTGCCCGTTGGCAACGACAAGCTGGTCCGGCGCGGGGCCTTCCACTTCCTGATTTTCCTGGCTCGCCAACAGGGCGGCTGGCACCTGTGGGGTCTGGCCCAGCTCTCCGGCTCCCACAAAGCCGCCTCTGCCCACAAGTCTGTCTTCCACTGCCTGCTCCAGACCCGGCTCTTGCGGCAGGCCCAGGCTGTCCCTTCGAGACTCCTCCTCGCTGGCAATCTGGATCTCGTTTGTCTCCTCTGTGCACAGAACACAGTTGTTAGGCTGTGACCTCACCAGCATTTAATTAAAAACCGAAAACAAAATCTGTCAGGATCCCTTGTGCCCAGGAGTTTGAGGCCGCAGTGAGCTATGACCGTGCCCCACCAGACTCCAGCCTGGGTGACAGAGCAAGACGCCATCTCAAAAAACCCCCTCGCCGCTCAATTCCCAGGAGCCTTCCCAAGGAATGGGGACGTGGGACTACAGGCCCCTCTATGCCTGCAGCTCATCTTCCAACCGTGAGGAAAAGTTGTTTCAAAAAACAAAAACCTGAATTCTCTTAATCAGCTACAAGTGGAGGAGGGTGCAGTGCTGAGATATCCGGCCACGTCCATTGGAGACAAGCACGTGGGCGCTGTGGGGTTCCAGCACACCCAGAAGTCACTTGTGGACACAGCAGCCTCCTAAATTCCCAGTGACAGCTACCTGGGGCCCCACCACCTCCCCTTAATCCCGCAATCCCACCAAACAAAAGTATAGCCTGGATCTTTACACCGCTGCCAAAGAAAAAGGCACTTAGTTTCCAAGGATGAGACGTCCCTAAGACAGAAAAGAAGCCCCAAAGCCCCAATTCCAGGTGTCCAGAGAGAGGGTCCCCTGCCCCCAGGCAGCCCCAATGCCGAGATGTCGACTGCCTCCAGCGGCACATTCAGCCTTCGGTCTCTGCAGGGACTGGAGCGCACGAGCTGCCACTTGTTCAATTTGAATGTGCTTTGGAGAGGAGGGAACAGTGCAGCTGCCAGGCTCTGCTTACCTTTTGCACCTCGTCTCTTCAAATCCAAAGCCGCCTTGGGACTGGGGGCTGGAGTCTGGGACTCACTGTTGCTGGGCGCGTTTCCTTTCCCTTGTGCCACCTCTGCCTGTGGTAGACCTGCTGCCTGTGGCCTGGGCTGAGGCTCGCTGGGGGCTTGGAGCTGAAACAGGAGCAGAGGATGGTCAGGGCAGGGTTCCGTGACCAAAAGCCTTTCCAGAACTCCACGCAATGCAACGTACCACCACATCCTTCCAACAAATGTGAACCCCGAAACCCTGAGCAATGCCAATTTACTCTAGTCATGTGGCATATATCAGAAGAACGTGAGGTTGAGTCAAGGTCTCCCAGAAAGAACTTTCAGCATGGATTAATAACTAGGCAGTGAGTCTGCTAAGAAAACATTACAAAATAATAACCAGGCAGAAGATCAACAAAAAACACAATAAACCAACTAGACTGAACAAACATCTATAGAACACTTAGCCCAACAAGAGCAAAGTGCACATTCTTGCCAAGTGCACAAGGGATATTCTCCAGGACAATCATATGGTAGGCCAAAAGCAAGCCTCAATACATTTAAATAACTGAAATCACACAAAATATGTTATTCCATAACAATGGAATGAATTATAAATCAATAACAGAATGAAACTGGTAGACTTCACAAATATATGAAAATTAAACAACACACTTGTAAATAACCAGTGAGTCAAATAAATAACAAGGCAAATTAGAAAATGCTTTGAGACAACTGAAAACAAAAACACAATATACCAAAACTCACGGGAGGCCGCTAAAGTAGTGCTCAGAAGAAAAGGTATACCTTAAAACACCTATGTTACAAGACTTCTCGTTTTCAGTTCCTCACGTAGGGAGCTTAGAAGTCGCCACTTGGTCCTGATAACAAGTAAAAAGCTGAACAGACTAAAACATCATCAACTCTTTTTGGATCCGTATGAGAGGTGAGGACACAGAGTAAATCACTGCCCCAGGCCTGGAGACAGACAGCTCACTGCAGGGAGTCACAGCTTACCGGAGCAGAGATTGGAGCAGAAACCACTGTGAGAACCAGTGTCGGGGTAGCAAAACCTGAATTGTAGTTTATGAATTGCTGGAGGCTCTGTGTGGATAAGCCTAAGAAGTAACCACCCCAAGGAGACCCAGTCATAAGGGGGGCCCCACACTTTCTGAGATTTACCCCCAGGAGCTCGAGGAGGTTCTCACAGCGAACATGGAGAAAAACCCCCTTGTGCTTCCAGCAGTAAAGGGGGTAAAAAACCATGCTGATACAGGCCAGAGCTCTGTGTTCTCCTTAACAAAGCCTGTCCTCTGGAGAAAGGAATGAACCAGAGCCCAACCTGACCCGAGGGAATGAAAGCTCCCAACTTCAGTAGCCTTCCACTTGGGAGAAGGGGACTGCCCCACTCCAGCCCCCTCTAGCCATCCCGTCCCACGGGGGTGGGGGTGGGCTGTGGGTACTGAGAAGCACACGTGAGGTTCACAGGCTGACTGAAGACTGAGACCAAATCCCAGAGCTGCAGGACATGTCCCCGCCCCCGGCTTATACCAGGTTATTTTGCCCAGTGTACCACGTGTGGCTATCAAGAAAAAAATGACAAGGCAAAGAAAACACACTGTGGAGAGACAGAGCAAGCATCAGAACCAGACATGACAGGAATGCTGGAATTAGCAGGCAGGGAATTTAGAACAACTATGAAATATGCTAAGGGATCTCAATGGGCAAAGTGGCCGCAGGCAAACACAGATGGGCAAAGGGAGCAGAGGGATGGCAGTCCCAAGAAAGGAAATGCCAGGGATGAAAACCACTGTAGTGGCAGAAACGAAGGGTGCCTCTCAGGGGCATTCACTGGCAAACCGGACACAACTGAGAAAAGACTCTCTGAGGCAAAGAGAAGCCTCTAAAACTGAAAGACAAAGAGAACAAAGACAAGAAACAGAAGAGCCAAGAACTGCTGGACAACTACAAAAACGTAACATCTGTATAATGAGAATACCAGAAGGAAAGGAGAGGAAGTAACAGGATACTATTTGGAACAATAAGGAGTTTCCCCAAATTAATGTCAAATTCCAAAGCACAGATCAAGGACGTTCAAAGAACACCAAACAGAATAAATGCTAAGAAATCTACACACTGGCATTTTATTTTTAAACGAAAGAAAATCAAACATAAAGAAAAAAATCCTGAAAACCAGAGGAGGAAAAAAACACATAATCTATAGAGGAATAAGAGTTACATCTGACTTCTCAGAAACCATGCAAAGAAAAAAGAAAGTGGAAGACGGGCTCGGTGGCTCAGCCTGTAATCCTGCGCTTTGGGAGGCTGAGGTGAGTGGATTGCCTAAGCCCGCATGTTCGAGACCTGCCTGGGCAACTTGGCGAGACCTCATCTCTACAAAATCAAAAATTAGCTGGGCGTGGTAGCGTGCGCCTGTAATTCCGGCTACTCGGAAGGCTGAGGCGGAAGGATCGCCGGAGCCCAGCAGGTCGAGGCTGCGGTGGCCGGGAGCGGCCACTGCACTCCTGTCTGGGCGACAGAGTGAGACTCCAACTCAAAAAAAAAAAAAAAAAAAGAAAAAGAAAAAGAAAGGGGAGTGAGATATTGAGTGTTGAGAAACAAAACACACAAACCTAAAATTCTGTGCAAAATTATCCTTCAAAAGTGAAAGAGAAATATTTCTCAGACAGAAAAATTGGGGATTTGTTGCTAATAGACCTGCCTTGCAAGAAATGCTCAAAGAAATTCTTTAGAGAGAAGGAAAATAATATAGTTCAGAAACTTGGATGCATATAAAGAAAGGAAGAGCATCAAAAAAGAAATAAGTTGAGGTAAAATAAAAATCTTTAATTTCCTTATTCTTACTTGTCCTAACAAATAAGTTTGGTCAAAATAATATTAGCAACAACATATGTGATTATGAGGCCAGGCATGGTAGCTCACGCTTGCCGTCAGCATGCCACTGCACTCCCGGTGACAGAGTGAGATTCCAACTCAAAAAAAAAATTATAGACAGATAGATAGATTTGATTATGTCTGCTTATGTACATTTATATATAAAACTAAAATGAATGACAGCAGTGATACGAGGGATGGGAGGTAAGAATAAGGATTACTTTGTTATCATAAAGTCCTCACACAACATATGATATGGTAGTGTTCTTTCAAAGTGGGCACGGATTCGTTTCAACAATAGATCACAAATTATGGGGGATGCACTAAAAGAAGTAAAAAATGAAAGTATAACCGATATACCTAAAAGGAGAGAAAATGGAATCATATAAAATGTTCAATTAAAACCATAAAAGCAGTTGGGTGTGGTGGCTCACACCCGTAATCCCAGCACTTTGGGAGGCTGAGGCAAGAGGACTGCCTGAGCCCAGAGGTTAAAGACCAGCCTGGGCAACTTGGCGAGACTTCATCTCTACAATAAATCAAAAACTAGCTGAGCATGGTGGCCCACGTCTGTAGTTCCATCTGCTTGGAAGGCTAAGCCGGTAGGATCACCTGAGCCCAGCAGGTCGAGGCTGCGGTGGCTGTGAGCGTGCCACTGCACTCCAGTCTGGGTGACGGAGTGAGACCCTGACTCAAAAAAACAGCCATATGGGCAGGAAGAGTAGAAGGCAAAAAGAAAAATGAACAGGGCAGTAAAATAGAAAATAATTTTTAAAATATGGTAGATGTTAATCCACCTATATCAACAGTAACCCTGAACAACAATCACCTTGTCAGTGGTCTAGATGCACCTATTAAAAGTCAGACACTGTCAGAGTGGATCTAAAAACAAGATCAAATTATGCTTTCCACAAGAAACCCACTTTACATATAAAGATGCTTACAGATTAAAAGTAAATGATGGGGAGACACCTCTTATCACCAAGAGTGTCTGAACGAAGCATATCTGTATACCTAATCCTTAACTGTACCCCACAATACGATAATAAAAAATACTGATTATTTTAAAAAAAAGTAAATGAATGGAGAAAATAGATCATGCTAACACTTATGAAAAGCAGGAGTACCCAAATTAGCTTCAGCTAGAGATCTCAAAACAAGGAAAGTTTATGCGGATAAACAGGGACATTACATAATGACAAACAGGACAATTCTTCAAGATATCCTTAACATAGGATGCACCTAGCCACAGAACATCTAGCTACATGAGGCAAAATACAGGAAACAATTGCAAGGAGACTGAATCCACTATTACAGCTGGAGAATTCAATGCCACTCTGTCAAAAATGAACAGATCCAGGAGCAGAAAATTAGTAAGAACACAGTTGAACCAAAAGCAACCAATTAGACATAATAGACGTATGCAGACTACTGCATCCAACAACAGCAGAATACACATTCTTCTCAGGCTCATTTCATATCACAAGACAGACAACATTCTGGGCTACACCTTAACAAATTTGAAAGAACAGAAATTACAGTGTCTGCTCTCAGACCACAATGGAATTAAACTTGAAATCAACAACAGAAAGGTAACTGGAGAATCCCAAAATACTGGAGATTAAAAACACACTTCTATATAACACATAGGTCAAAGCAGGAATTTCAAAAATATAACTTATCAAGACTTATGGGACACAGCAAAAGCAGTGCTTAGAGAGAAATATATAGCATGTATACAAAATTAGAAAATAAAAAATATGTAAAATCAATAATCTAAGTGTCTAACTTAGGAAGCTAGGAGAAAAAAAAAACAGTAAACGACATCCAAAGTAAGAAGAAAAAGAAATAATAAGAATTAGAGCAGAAATTAACAAAATTGAAAAAAGGAAATCAATAAAGAAAAAACAATGAATTAAAGCTTGTTCTTTAAAAAAACAGATAAAATGTATAAGCCTCTAAGCTAATGTAACTAAGAGTGAGTGAGAGGACGCAAATTACTATTATCATAAATTAAAAAGGGAACATCAGTACAGATCAGATCCTACGAAGAGCAAAAGTATAAAAAAGGAATACTATGAACAATTCTACACTTGCAAATTTGGTAGCCTAGATGAAATGGACCCATTCCATAAAAGACATTCTGTCAAAACTCACTCAAGAAATAGTGTGAATAAGCCTGTGTCTAGTAAAGAAATTAGATTAATAATAACCTTCCAAGACAGAGCACCAGGCCCAAATGAGCTCACTGGTAAATTCAAACAAACATTAAAGGAAGAAATTATGCCAATTCTCTACAATCTTTCAGAGGACAGATGCAGACAGAATCCTGTTTAACTCATTATATGCGGCCAGCATTTAAGCAAGTAACAAAAGCAAAGACATTATAAAAGAAGGAAACTACAGACCAATATCTCTCATGAACATTGCTTGATATTAGGCTCTTGCATTTAAAAAAAACAAACTCATGAACACAGATGCAAAAATTCTCAACAAAATATTGCAAACTGAATCCACAAGGTGTAAAATATATATACACACCATGACCAAGTGGGCTTTATCTCAGGTATGCAAGGTCAGTTCAACATCTGAAAATCAATCAATGTAATCCATCACATAACAGCTAAAATGATCATATCAATAGATGCAGGAAAAGTATTTGAAAAATCCAAAACCCACTCCTAAAAAAACTCAGTATACTTGGAATAGAGAGGAACTTCCTCAACTTGATAAAGAATATCTACAAAAGACCTGTAAGTAACATCACACTTAATGGTAAGAAACTTGAAGCTTTTCTACAAGGAGCCGGAATCTTTTCAACATTGTGTTGGAAGTCCTAACTAATAGAATAAAAAAAAAGGGGGGGGGAAATGTAAAAAGATTGAGAAGGAAAAAATAAAGCTGTCTTTGTTTGCAGATAACAGGATCATCTATGTAGGAAATCTGAAAGAAATGATAAAAACAAAAAAAACCCCACCAAAACCACCTCCTGAACTCCTGGGACTAAGTGATTATGGCAAAATTGTAGGACACAAGGTTAATGTACAAAAGTCAGTCACTTTCCCACATACCAACAATGAACAGCTGGAATTTCAAATTAAAAAAAAAAAATACCATGTATACTAGCACAGCCCCCCAAAATGAAATATTTGAATATAAATCTAACAAAATTTGTACAAGATCTATCTACAAAACTCTGATAAAAGAAATCAAAGAAGAAACAAATGAAGAGACAGTTCATGTTTAGGGATAGAAGGACTCAATATTGTCAAGAAAACAGTTCTTACCAACTAGATCTAGAGATTCAATCAAAATCTCAGCAGGTGGATACAGACAAACTGATTCTAATTTTATATGGAGAGCCAAAAGACCCAGAATAGAGGATCACTTCATCCCAGGAGTTCAAGATCAGCCTTGGCAACATAACGAGACCTCATCTCTACAAAAATAAAAATAAAATTAATAAGCCAGGCATGGTGGCACACACCTGTAGTCCCAGCTACTTGGGAGGCTGAGGCAGAAGGATTTTCTGAACTGAGAAGGTTAAGACTGCGGTGAGCTGTGATTATGCCACTGCACTCCAGGCTGGCAAACAGAATGAAATCCTGACTTAAAAAAAAAAAAAGACCCAAATAGCCGAGAAATAGCCCACAGCCAACACAACATTGAAGAACAAAGTTGGAGGACTGACAGTACCCAACTTCAAGACTTACTATAAAGCTGAAGCTACAGTAATAAAGACACTGTAGTACTGGTCAAAGAACAAACAGGTCAATGCAATAGAACGAAGAACCCAAACGTATACCCACATGAGTACTGTCAACTGATCTCTGACAAAAGAACAAAAGCAATACACTGGAGCAAAAATAATCTTTTCAACAAATGGTGCTGGCACAACTAGACATCAACACCCAAAAATGTAAGTCTAGACACAGACTTACATCTTTCACAAAAACTAACCCCAAATGGATTGTAGGCTACATGTAAAACGCAAAACTTTAAAACTCCCAGATGGTAACACAGGAGAAAACCTAGATGACCTTCAATAGGGCGATGGCTCTTTAGATACAAGCCCAAAGCCATGATCCATGAAAGAAATAACTGATAGCCTGGACTTCGTTAAAATTAAAAACTTCTGCTCTGCAAAATACAATGTCAAAAGTATAAGAAGACCAGCCATAGACTGGGAGAAAAGATATGCGAAAGACGAGCTTCATAAAGGCCTGTTATCCAAAATACACAAAGAAAACTCAGAATGCAACAAAAGAAAACTAGCAGCCCAATTTACAAACGGGCCAACGACCTTTACAGGTGCTTCATGGAAGAAGATGTACTTACAGCAAGTAAGCACATGAAGAGATGCTCCACATCACATGCTATCAGGGAAATGCAAATTAAAGTAACAGTGAGACAACACCTATCAGAAGGGTCAAAATCCAGAACACTGACAACACCCAACGCTGATGAGCATGTGGGGGAACGACAACCACTGATGGTGGAGCTGCAGAATGGTCACAGCCAACTCGGAAGACAGGGTGGTGTTTTCTTATAAAACTAAACATATTCTCTCCATATGATTCAGCAATTATACTTTCTGGTATTTACCCAAAGGCACTGAAAGCTTACATCCACCCCAAAACCTGCACACAGATGGCTGCCAGCCTTCTTTCTTTCTTTTGGTTTCCAGTTAGTCTACTTTTTAAAAAAAGTAAACGGGGACGGGCAGATCCTGACTCCCAGGCAACCCGCAAAGTAGGCAGGTCACCTTAGTGGCAACCTTTGCCCACTCAAAAATTCATCTCACATTAGCAGTGAGGATTCGGGAGTCACCCCAAACCGTTCTTTTCCTTACTCATTCATAAGTTTAAGGCATGGTAGCCTTATATCTAGCTGCCAAAACTCGAAAGCAATTACAATATCCTTCAGTAGGTAAAAATATAAACCATGGTACATTCAGACAATGGAATATTTAGCGCTAAAAAGAAACAGGCTATCAAGTCACGGAGGAACCTTAAACACATACTGGTAAGTGAAAGAAGCTCACTGGAAAAGGCATTCTGGAAGAGGCAAAACTTGGGAGACAGAAAGATGACCAGTTTGGCTTCTAGGGTTGGGGCAAATGGACACAGGCAGAGCAGAAAGGGTTGGGGCAGTGAAAATACTCGTGTGGTGCCATACTGATGGGCACGCAGCATGCATTTGTCAAACCCACAGACCACGTAAGACCAAAAGCGAACCCTAACGTAAGCTGTGGACCTTGGGTGATGACGACGCGTCAGTGGAGGATCTCCAACTACAATGAATGCCTCACTCGGGTAGGTGATGTTGATGATGGGAGAGGCTATCTATGTGTGGGATTAGGGAATGGATGGTACAACTCTGTAACCTTCCTCCTCTCAATGTTGCTGTGTACCTAAAGCTGCTCTGGAAAAATAGTGTTTTCTAAAAAAGAAAGAGACAGAAGAACAACTCAAATAAACAACCTACACTTCTGCCTTAAGATACTGGAAAGAGGAACAAACTGAACCTAAAGGAAGTATGGAAACCATAAAAATTAGAGCAGAAATTAATGACACAGAGAATAGGAAAAGAGTATGAAAAATCGATTAAACCAAAATAAAAAGATGAACAAAACTGACAAACTTTTCACTAGGTTAACACAAGCAAAAGAAGACTCAACTTACTAAAATCAAAAATGAAAAGACATAACTACCAATCTTACACAAATAAAATATTACAAGGGAATACTGTGAGCAAGTGTATGTCAACAACTTTAAAAACTCAGATGAAGCAGACAAGTTCCCAGAAGGACACAAACTACCAGAAAACGAACTCAAAAAGAAACAGAAAAATCTGAGTAGACCTATGATAGGTCAAGAGATTGAATTCGTAATTTTAAAACTTTCCACAAAAAAAATAGCCTAGGCCCAGACATTCCACCAAACAAAGAAGAATTCCAAATCTTCACATACCCACGCAAAAAACTGAACAGGAGGGATTATTTCCCAACTCATTCTACGAGCCTAGTATTATCCTTATACCTGAAAACCAGACAAAGACATTACAAGAAAATAAAACTATGTCGACCAATATCTCTTATGAATCCTCAACAAAACACTAGCAAAATCCTCAACAATATACTAGCAAATCAAAGCTAGCAAAATATATTTTTTAAAAATGATACACCAGATCAAGTAGGATTTAGTCAAGCAATGCAAAGTTAGTTCAACATCCAAAAATCAATTAACATAATATACTATATCAATAGCATACAGGACAAAAGAAATATGATCAATATCTCAATAGATGCAGAAAGTTTCTGACAAAATCTAACACCTCTTCTTAACAAAAACACTCAACAGGTTGGGCGTGGTGGCTCACATCTGTAATACCAGCACTTTGGGAGGCCAAGGCAAGAGAATTGCTTGAGCCCAGGAGTTCGAGACCAGCCTAGGCAACATAGTAAGACCTCATCTCTACAAAAAGTCAAAAAATTAGCCAGGTATAGTGGCGTGTGCTTGCAGCCCCAGCTACTGGGGAGGCTGAGGCAGAAAGATTGCCTGAGCCCAAGAGGTTGAGGCTATGATAAGCCAAGATCATGCCTAGGTGACAGAGACTCTGACTCACAAAAAAGCAAAACAACAAACAAACAAAAAAACACTCAACAAATTAAAAATAGAAGAGAATTTCCTCAACTTGATAAAGGAACAAAAAACCAAGAATATCTGCTGTCACCACTTCTACTGAACAAGGTATTACAGGTTCTAGCCAGGGCAGTTAGGCAATAAAAAGAAAACAACACATTCAGATTGAAAAGGAAAATGTAAAACTCTCTCTATTTGTAAAAGACATAATCTTGCATACAGAAAATTCTAAATAATCACCAAAAAACAAAACAAAAGCTATTAGGATAATTTTGGCAAGGTTGACAGATACAAGACCAATATATAAAAAAAAAGAATTGCATTTCTATACACTAGCAATGAACAATTTGAAAATGAAACTAAGAAAAGAATTCCATTTATAATGGCACATAAAAAGTACTCAGAAATAAACAAAAGAAGTCCAAGATTTCTTACAACTATAAAACACTTTGAGATTTTTTAAAGACACTAAGAAAATGGAAAGATATCACACATTCACAGATCATAAGACTTACTGTTGTTAAGACGGCAACACTCCCCAGACTGAGCTACACGTTCAGCATGATCCCTGTCAAAACCCTACCCGGCTCCACTGAAGAAACTGGCAAGACGGTCTTAAAATTCGCATGGCCAGTCAAGGGATACAACGTATCCAGCATAACCCTGGAAAATAACAAAGGCTGGAAGACCCACACTTCCTGACTTCAAAACTCACTTCGAAGTTACAGTAACCAAGACTTCCAGGCAAGACGGCGAGGGAACAGGTGGAACTGTGAGCATCTCCACAAAAGCGAGTGTCCATAAAGACTCTCTGGGTGAGTGGGTGTGTGTCGGCGGGTGAGTGAGCGTTCGCCTGAGGGGAGACGGATTCAGGCACCCTGAGCTCTCCTCCGGAGGTGACTGCGACCCCCCCACCACCCTGAGATTGGAGGCCCAGGTGTGCAGGATCGTCTGCAACTCTCCAGGCTCCCTTGGGAGGAAGCAGCAGAGAACAGGCGCCCCTCCCCACCTAGCACCTGGCCCACGCCATCACCTGCCGCAGCAGACCTGGCATGAGAAGGCAGGTCGTGGAGATCTGGAATAAAGCTCCAGCGCCGGTGACTGGACGCTGACGGGAGCCATCTTCAAAGTCCTGGGACCTGGCAGAGACTTGCACCGTTCCACCCAGCTCTGTCCAGCCTCCAGCTTGGAACCCAGAGGCTATTATCTCATCGGACTCAGAGAGACAGATGCCCCTCCCCCACGCTGGAACAGGCACAGGCATGTCAGATCTGAGTGGGAGACCTGACAGCAGCAGCAGCAGCGAGCAGGGTGAGTCCGGATCTGATCCAGCCTCCTCCCACAGTGGTCTGTGGGGCATCTGACCCACGCTGAGAGTAACCCTATCAGCCTGCACTGAGTGTGGAGGGGAGGGGCTGGAGACCAGAGCTGCTCCACAAGGCAGAGGCCTGAAAGGCATCTGGAGCCCCAGAAACTGCCAGAGAGCGAGTTTTATTTTTTTTCTTGTTTGTCTTAGTCTTGGCTTTTGTTTCTTCTTTCTGCTTTTGTTTACATTTTTGTACTTGCTTTGTTTCTGTCATTTAAAAAATGTTTTTGAGATTTTCTGCTTATGAATGGGTGTTTCTGAGGGAGGGTACACCAACAGGGGGGTCTTTGTCTGTTGAGAGAGGGGATAGCTAGAGAAAGGACAGGCAGACAGACAGAGCGGGTCCCCCAGCATAGCGGACTCCCGGCAGGCCTCTCAGGCTGATATTTGCATTGGAAATCAAGCTCCCCACAAACCTCTCAAGCTAGAGCTTAAGAACTCACTGCTGGGATGGAAAAACAACCCACTAGCTTACTGCCAAGTACTCACCTATCAGATCACCCTTAGGCCCCTACCTCCTGCCAACTGGCCCTTAGTACTGACCAGTCAGCTCACAGCCAGTGCTAGCCAACTGGCTTGGTCTTGGGGCCATATAAGCACTAGGTTTTGGCCCCAGACGGGCAACCCCTTCGGGCCGCCTCCCACTGTGGGAGCTTGTCTGTCCTCTCAATGAATCTGCTTTCTCACTTTCCGGCTGTCACTGCCCCTCGTTCCTCTCGGGCGCAAGACAAGAACCCCAACCCCAGAGCTGCAGGGGCTCTTCGGAGCTGACGAGTCGAGCACCCTGGGGGCTGGCTTGCCAGCCGACTGAGCCGGCAGAACTGGAAGAGCTGCTGGAAGAAGGCAAGAAGAAGACTCCGAAGCTGAGACGCTCCAGGGGCAAGGCCTACCAGCCCACCAAACAGCAACTCTCTCGGGGCTTGGCTTGCCGGCCCATCAGGACCAACCCCCCGGGGGCGAGGCTTGGCAGCCCACTGACTCGGCAGCACTCTCAGGGCTTGGCTTGCCAGCCCACCAAACCAGCAACTCTCTCGGGGCTTGGCTTGCCGGCCCATCAGGACCAACCCTCCGGGGGCGAGGCTTGGCAGCCCACTGACTCGGCAGCACTCTCAGGGCTTGGCTTGCCAGCCCATTAGAGCCAGCACTTCTGGGGCTAGGCTTAGGCTAGGCTTTCCAGCCCCTCAAGCTGACCCTTCCTGGGGCTCAGGTGGCCGACCCATTGAAGCTGGTGCTACAGAAGCCCGGGCTGACCCGAAAAATCCATGTCACTGTGACTGGCTGCATGTTTCTGTCTTTCTTGTTTTTTCTTTTTTTGCCTGTTAGTTGGTATGCCTGTTTTCCTCTCCACCTTCCTTTCCTTCCTCTTTCCTTTTTCCATTCTTTTCCCTTTTCTTACCTCATTTTTGCTTTCAGAGGGCAAACAGATACCCCACTGCATGGACAGAACTGGAAGGCAGTGGGAAGTGGGTGCCAGGGGGCCCACACACCTGCCAGCGGATCCTGGGATCTGCAGGCCGCTTCTGAATCACAGCTCCCCCTCAATTAAACTGCAAAAAGCACAGCCCCCCACCCCCAGTCCAGTTTCAGAATTGAACAAAACCAGAGGATCTACATAAGGAAGAATAGGAGATTGAGCAAACAGAAACAAAAGCTATCTCTCCATCTCTGAACAACATAATTAAAGAAGAGAAATTTTTTTGGGGGGA